>JAHWFP010019116.1:0-10887 GCA_023313725.1 Lithobius niger
TCGGTATTTTTCTGTATCGGTCTATCCCTAGAACAGTTAACTGGAACATCATGTCCCACGACGTCGTCAGTCTGGGGTCCAGAAAACAACTCGTGTAATTTGGAAGGTGGCGATTTGCATATGTTACGAAAAGGTCTATCGACTTGCATGTTGCTATCTTCAGGGACCATTCTGTTATCGGCATTTTCCCTTTCCTTAACTAATCGTTTGCCATGACATTTTATTTTCCCAGAATATGTAATGATCAGACATTCATTCTTCTTTTCACAGCAAGTAGGAATATTATTTCTGTCTGAAGATCAATATCTCCCGAGTGCATTCCTATTTGTTTAGATACGTCACAGCCGTGATGTTTGACCCGCGATAATTTAAGGCATCCACACGCGCCTGTAAACCAAACAATTTACTTTGCAAGGCTAAATTTTGCGAATTTTTCAACCTTACTTCCAACTGAATTGTTGTGTTGAACATTGTTCGAGACCCCGTCCGACGAATTGTCAAGTCATTTTCAGATCAGGGCTACCACAATGCATTTTACTTAAAACTACTTTTATTTTGATGAGCTTTTGATGTCAAGAAGTCAATCGGTTGATTCAATCTTCCAGTGTGACGAACAAGATAACTGCATAGGGCTTCCATGTCCAAGAAAATCCCTCACAGGCTTAGTTATTTTTTATTTTTGAATATTTATTTATTATATCAGATAATAGGAAGTAGCGGCGTAGTTCCTAACAAAAGTACCAATCAAGACATGTAGCCATGTACTTAGTTGTTATATTGCTTATTTAGGAGGAAGGCTTTGACTTTAAACTTTAATTGAATAAAGGATGTAATCTTTCGGAAGCTGATTTAAAATAAATGGAACATAACAACTCTGTAGATTTTGTCCATACTTATTTCTCCATCATGGAAGTTTTCTTTTAATGGAGGTATCCCGCAATTTACTATTTATGAATTTATTTCTAATAACCCTTTCGTTTTCATAATAATTTTCTATTATCACAGTATAGGCCTTAACAATTTAAATTTTGTTTAATGATTTTAATTTTTAATTTTTCCGTATCTTGAAACAGTGTATGGATTATTTTATTTTGAGCTTTCTGTAGCCTTTGGAGGATTATTGCGTTTGTAGTGCTGTATACTTCAATGCCATTATGTTACATTTGATTCAATTAAGGCAGCGTAGACCAATTTATTATTTTGAAAATTTAGAATTTTTTGCAGGGAATATAATTTAGGCATTAACTGTCTTATTTTCTTAATAAATTCAGTTATGTGGACTCCGTGTTTCCAATTTTTGCCAAGCCAAAACCCTAAGTGGACGTGATGAACCCGGAATGGGTAAAGACAGATAGTTATTGGATGAGGAGACTGGTACGTCTTGTAACGGCGGCAAGGAACCGACAGAAGGCGAAACGGGTGCATGCGGAATGGGAACGCAGGATCCAAAATGGGCTCTAGGGGTGTGCGAGTAGAATAATTTTAATTCGAGTCGAGCCGAGCCGAGTTTGCAACAGAAGAATCGAGTATCGAGCCGAGTTCGAGTATTTGATGAACACACTTATTTAGTTATTTGGCAAGTGTCGTTTTTATTTGTTTGTGAAATAACTAAGATGCTGTTTAACGGACTGTGTGGGTCAACGTCTTCAACTAGTTTTCAGTTTTCAGGATATAACTTTAAAATGGTTTGAACTAGTGACTTAAATTCACACCACCTGACAGCTCTCGAGACGATGAATTAGGTATATTTCAACGTCAAAAACGGTCAAAAATTGGCGAAGTTATGGCATTTTCACCGGATCCGAGTTTTCCGAGTATGAATGCAAGCGACGAGCCGAGTTCGAGTACAAGTTGCATACTCGGCTCGGCTTTTTCCAGTATCGCACATCCGTAAGTGTAGGAAGAAGTGTTACTGACCCTAGAACAGGAACCGAAGATGGGAGAGGTCCCAGAGGAACAGCCTCAGAACAAGATAAACCCGGAACGGGTGAAGATGAGCTGTCCATGACAGGATGATTGGGTAGATTTTCCATTGGTTCAGAGGTACCAGTGGGGAGCGGAACGGCCGCTAATGAGGTAGGAATGGAGGTATCCTTCATCCGCGGAACGGCGGTATGCGGAATGGAAACGGAACGTCAAATGGGGATGGTCAAAGAACGACCATGCGTGGCGATCGCCCTAGAAGAAATGATGCCGATAGGCCGCTGCGCTGGAGCTTATGTAAGCTGGCCCAAGCCCGCGCATGCGCTATACCACTCAAACAACACTCAAACTTCTAGGGGAATAATGTTCACAAGGAAACAACATTCAAACTTCTAGGGGAATAATGTTCATGGGGGGGGGGGGGAGGAGTGCTATAAAACAATATACCGTCGGCTACAAAAAAAAAAATATGTTACTGGCCAAATTTCTCCAAACTTGGGTTCGTGGTAGATATGATCTAGGCAGCCGTGTACAATTTTTGTCATAGATCTTCAAGAAAGCGGCAGAAAAACAATAGCCTTTCTGTCGAGCCGACTGGTGTGGTTGGCAGGTAAACCTAAGGTAAAAACACCTGCTTTTACGTGGATTGGAATGAAGGTGTCGTTCACTTGTAGTGGATAGTTAATACATATACGCAGGGCTGCCACCGGGATGCAACAATTTTTAACAAAATTTCAATTCACGCAACTTGTCTTCTTAAACTTCTCACAATTTTCACAGCAGAGCCATTTTTTTAAACCTTTATTTTCGCCTTGCTTTGGAGGCCTAGGTTACATCACTTATTTTTTTTTAGGTAGAAACTGTTGCTGTTTCCAACAGTATTTTTCTGTTTCTTTGTCTAACTTCTGAGCACCTTGCAAAATGGTGTTCGCGGCTTCCATCTTTGTTTAATCTTATTTTGCACAAGCATCACTCAAGATTTCAACCTTGGTTCTGCATGACTTTGGCTCTCTTCTGTAGTGGTTCCCCGTTTTCAGTGACAGGTGTCTTCTTCAATGTAGCCAGGTAGATAAATAAGTGCGAAGCTCGACCTGTGCGCTGATAATAAACAGAAGCGAAGCATCATAGAGGGGCGTAACAAAAGAATATCCTTCTTGGCGCGAAGCAGGATCTATTGCCATCTCGTGGCAGACTGTTGAAAACTTAACCGAATAACCTGAATACGTAAATGGAGTTTAAAAAAAAGAGATAACTAGTTTATTTTATTTATTATTCGTGAATTTACTAAAACTCCAAAAAATTCACATGTTTTCACTATTTTCTCATTTTGTCACATTGGAGAGGTCAGAATTTCACATTCCAGGGCTACCACCGGGGTGCAACAATTTTTTTTTTTTTTTTTACAAAATATCACTTCACTCATAATTTTCACAATTTTTCGCAAACGTTTTATTAAATTTTCCCATTTTTGCACCTTTGCTTCCCCAACTTTTCACAATTTCCACAGCAGAGACTAATTTATTTCTTTAAACAGAGCAGCAAAGCATCACGGGGCACATAGCCTTAAGTGTAACAAAAGAACATCCTTCTTGAATCTTGGCGAGAATCAGGATCCTATCGCAATCTCGCGGCAGACTGTTGAAAACTTAACCGAATAACCTGAATATGTAATATTGAGTTGTAAAATGGAGATTCTACCAGAGAACTTGTTCTCACAAGGAGAATCGAAGTTCTCAGAGTGGAATCCGACGAAACTGTGTTACTTATGGGATGTCCCTTTTTCCTTTCGGCACCTTTATTCCCCCTCTTTGCATCAAATTACGCTCTAATTTATGCAATTTTTGTGTCACTTCCAGTCGCGTCACTCCCTGCTTCACTGCCTTGCCAATCCATTGTCCTTTTTGGCGGCTGGCTCACGTAACCCGCACCAGAGGCAGCGGACGGGAATGAAAACTAACACAGTTTCGTCAGATTCTTCTGAGAACTTAGATATACCTTGCGAAAACAAGGTCTCTGGTAGAATCTTCATTTCTCATTCGCAGAATCCCCCTCACTTTGTTACTTATGGGATACCCAGATTAGTAAATATGGTGCGGGGGCCAGCCTACTTACCAATTATGACAACAGCCCTTTCGTCGGCATACGCTGGAGCACCTGCCCGGCCAATTCCGGTCCTAGCTCCCTATTGTAATGATTGCTAAACACGGAGGCGGACGACCATTTCGCCAATGCCATGATCTGTTAGAGTGACGCCTCACACCCAGCTGCAGCCGATGTCACTGCCGTCCGCACGGAATGGGCACGAAAACTATCCGTATTCACCCCCGCCAACGTTAACACTCCACACAACCAACACGCCAGCGTCGGCGCCAACACCGGATTGTGCTGCTTGACATATGACAAAAATAGCCAACTCCGGTGTTACGTACGCCTCCACGTACCGGATCGCATCTAGTTGATGCTCTTCCTGCCGGTGGAGATGCAGGATAAACCACGGCACACCCATACGAGCCATCGTGTGTTCCCGCATCACGAAAAAGTCTTCTCGATTGTTGATGTCACACCATTCTAATCTCAACCGTACCAACTCGCTGGCCCTATTCCCACGGCTATGGCGAGCAGCATAGCCAACTTGTAGGATAACTATTAACGGCTCAGACGCTTTGGTAAGTCCCAGATTACTACATCCCTAGGCAACGATGGGCGTTTGTGGAACATGCCCTTGACGACCCGCTTAACTAACGGCTGCTGCGACAGGGGAACCCCGTCCCGTCCCTCACGAAATTTACACAACCCAGCTACATAAACCCAGGACAGTTCTGTACAGCAAACCCTCTGCGAATAATTCAGCCAAAAAATTTACACAAACTACGATAGGCGCAGCCACTGGATCAACCCCTCTAACGTGACCACTTACCCCACCACACCACTGCACCCAACGTGACCACTTTACCCAGATATAGCCTCCTAGTCGACGTCGCAATATCTGCTTCCACAATTTCATTGGCCATCACTGACAACGTGCACACATCCTGTGACAGTCTATTGTCCTGTACACACCGGCACCTCCCCTAGGAGGGTGTCTCCAGCAGCGTAGGTTCAGGCGCACACAAAGTGAATAAAGAAAACCACGCCGGTCACTACCATGGCAGCAGCGGCCCTGCCCCGTCCGGGCCTACTACTACTCGGATCTTCCCCCCCCCCCCCCCCGCTACTTTTCGCTACTTTCGGGTTGCGGCAATCCCCCACTATTGCTTCCTTGGCTTTGTGGCTTGCAGGAACCTTATCCTCGGGCTGCGCTACAGCATTCTCACTTCCCAACACCTCTTCATGATCCACCATGATTACTGTTTTGTCACCATCACCGCTGCCAAAAGCCGCTTCTAAAATCTAGCCTAAAATCCTCGAATCAACCTCTTCCTTTCGAGCCACTCTCGTCCCATGGTCAATTGTGTTTTGCACTCGTTCCTCTAGCACAGCTTTCTATTTAGCGAATGACCTAGTGGTGGGATCAGGCTTCCTAATTGACCTTCCATCTTCCCCCACTATTGGCTCGGACGTTGATTTGTGGGTTTTATTCACTTCAGTCCTTTGTTACTGGTGAATTACCTCCTCTCTTAGGCTTCTTACGATTTCTCTTCTTTGGCGTCCCTTGCAATGTAACTGTAGCTACTTTCATGTCCACGTACTTCTGTTTTGCTTTGGGCAGTGACGAGTCTTGTCTAGACAAAATATAGAACATTTACTAGTCCCCTTTTGCTGGCACTCTCTAGCGAAATGTCCCTCTTTTCGGCAGGCAAAACACTTGAGTTTTTCTTTCACTTTTCTGTTGTTTTCAGACCGTCTGTCACCCGAGTTCTTCCCGTTCGTCGGCCAAACCAATAGCTTATTACCAGCTGGTTTACTCCCCTTCTTCAACCATCTATGACACCGGTCGTCTTCCTAGTAGAAGAGCTCTAACTTCACCAGTCGTGTAGCCTTCGGTTTTCAGGAGTTCATTCTCGTTAACTGTCCAACAGTCCTCCCAGAATAAGCATTGCGAACAATTCCTCGGTGATCCAGTTGCATCCAGCACTGGTAGCTAATTTCGCTAGCCCTTAAACGTTTTCCAGGTAGTCACGCATGCCTTGTCCCTTCCACATCTGCACCTTAGCAGACTCCTGAAGGCAAAAAATTTCTTTAATTTATTCATCTCGGCATGTTTGTTTACTTTAAACATGTGACTGTCATTCGTATCTTGAGTTGGAGCCATTCCGTCTCGGTTTTTTGATCAGCCTGGTCAGTCACTTTTTGAAAATTCGAACGCATTTAAATGTCACTTCTGGTTGTTCAATTTCGTATACATTTCAATTTAAATGTCCGTCTTGACACTTGAAATCTTCTTTTGAACAGCATTTGACCCCAGAATCTCTCTTTGTCTTCGTGACCTTGATCGCGACGAACGACAACGAACAAGATGGCGGCCGAGGGATCACCGTCTTTTCAAACTTGGTAGCAACTTGGTACCGTCGTCGTCCAACCTTTTTGGCTCAAAAATTTTCGTCTCCCGCACTGAAAAGAGTCGTTGCTGGGCCCATAACCCTTTTTGGTGAGAAGAGGAATTAACCTATAGGCTGGATAATTACCTTCCCTTTTCCGTGTGATCTTCTCCGTCGGGAGGGATGGCGACGATCGCTTGACGGCGTCACGTTGCTGCACTTTTGCAGCGGTTCCGGCGATCGGCCACTCAGCTATGGCCGTTCTAGGCCAATCGTTAGACTTGGTTAGTCCAAGGCATTCAATAGCAGCATTCACAGTTGCAGTCAATAAGCTAAGGCCCTATCTCGTTGACGAACCATCTTGTTTCTCTGCTGGCACACGTCCGTCCTCGACGACATCTTGATACCGAGAGCGGGACGACAACACACTGCAGGTGTCACAACAATGTCGTGCCTCACTGTCTTTGCAATCTGGGCACGAACTGCCACAATGGTTTGCGCCATTTTTCCCAACACATACTGCCTGACTGTCTCCGAGCCCCCAATCGGCAAACTGTCTCCCATTTAAAGGAGGCCACACTGTGACGTCAGAACCAGTTGTTATTCTTACAACTACCGTAAATCGTGGATTAAACACCCATGGGTTTATGCAGTTAATTTGGCAAATATAGCGGGTGGGCTTTAAATTAAGCAATATCAATTTTCTTACCTTTCTGGACATATATTACAGAAAATTCGAAGATTTTGAACGACCTATGAAAGACCAATTTGTACATCCTTTTAATTGCTGTGAAGAAGGGAGGAGGCTTAGGTGAGAGATGCCCAGGCCTTGTGCAGGTGCTAGGAGCTAAAGGAAGAGTCCACTATTACTACAGGGAGGGAGAAGGGGCCAGTAAACATAGCAAACAGTACTATCTTTATTCACATTATATAACTTTTAGGTAATTTTTCATAGAAAAACAACAATTTGAGGGGTGGGGCTTTAACTCCACTATTTCATGATTTTGATTTTAGAGCATTTTAGGGGGTGGGCTTTAGCTTCAACTGGGCTTTTAATACACGATTTACGGTACTTCAATTCTTGGTAATCCTAAATCTCTTCACAAGCACCGAAAGTTGACCAGAATCAAACTTGTGAGAATTGGACCGATTCCAAGTAAGGGATAACCTAATTGAAAGATTCATCCCCCACACGCTCAAGGCGCGTACGGTGTACGGATGTGTTCATGCGAGTAGCGTTAAGCATGTGATATGTTAAGTAACGACCAAACCAAAGGCAATAGAGCGTAGTGAGGAGTGTGGTAGATTGACCAAGTAAGGGAGGCAGATGCGTAGGCTGGTCACGAAGACCAAAGCCGAATCCAGTGGCGAGGCCTAGATTCTTAGAGACTGGGTCCACGTTGGAAGAAGGTTTATACAAGAAACAGTCTGGGATGATTCCTTCGACTGTTTTTAAAAGATCCGGTAGTGGGACTTCGGAGGGATTGGGATCTCCTTGGATAGGTGGATCTTGGTCAGGTAGAGATGGATCTGGCGAGTAATAGGATTTAAAGTCCTCGTTCTTTGGAGGTTCAATGGCCAGTGGTATCGGCGAAGGAATAGAAATTGGGATGAGGATCGGCCAGTAATCGAGGGTTGTGATGAACACGAGAATAAGTCCAAAGGTGTAAGCTGCGGACTGACGGACGAGGCCAACTTGGCAGCAACTTTCCAGGCCTCGAGTTGGAGTTTAAGGCAAGCATAACGTTCCTTGGTACGAAAGAGTTCCTCATAGAGAGACCAAAGGTCCCACACTGGAGGTGGTTGGCTACATGTAATCGGGGATATAGCCACGATATCGCAGGCCAAAGAAAGTGAAGGCTCGGAAAAGAAAGGATTCGGGGGTGGAAGCGGATACTCCAAAGAATCCTGGTCCGTGGCAAGTTCCAATATTTCAACGTTGTCCACTATGGGTGGATCCTGCTTTGGGGATGCGGTACGAGGAGTGCGAGACGAGGAACCGTCCTTGGGAGGTCCTTTGGCTCGCGTCATCGGTATCGACTGAACCGCAGAATTGAGGGATCGTAGTCCGAAATCAATGTGAACAGCGCAGGGGCTAGAGAAGAAAAGGTGAGCAGTGCCGCTCCGACTTTTACATGACGGAGTCTGCGCAGGAGACCTAGGTAGGTAGCGACGCGGAAGGACTTCGATTTATTTTCTCTAGATTGAACAGTATTTGAGAAAAAGAATGCTATTAAAAAAGGTAATGGAAATTTTCAAGGCAACTATAAACTATATGCATTTAGCTGAAACACGGATTCTTTCATTTTACCCATCAACAATCAATTTTTTTTAGCAAAGACATAACACGTGCACGAAGAATGGATCTGGCATTTGCTAAGTGGCATTGTTGCCTAATTATAATGGTTAAAACAATGTAAAACGAACAAATTGATCATTCAGGGTTCCATAACTCCGGAATGGCTCAACCAATAGAAAAAGTGGTCTCTGTGAGGTTGAAGCTTAAGGAAATTTCTGGCTCAGATCATGTTTCAGATTTTAGGTAGCAGTCGTATTTTTCTGAAGTGGTGTCAGCCAAGAACAAGAACCACAACAACAAGTGAACAGTTTTCAAATTTAAGTGTGGCTCCCTACTTTTACTCTTGCACGGAATTGCATAAAAGTTGGTATAAATATACCTTCCATACCTATCTACTATCTGGCCAATTTTTGTCAAAATATATTGAATTGGAACAGAGAAATTAATAGTTTTAGTTTTGCTGGAGAGAGGACTTCGATCATACATATACACGGCTAACGCGTGTACTATTAATGTCGAACACAAGCAATGTTTCACAAAAATAAAACACTCGAAAAATATTGAAATGGAGAGCAACATAGCGTGTGTCGCACACGGTGTCCCATGGACAGGTGGTGCTGTTACCAACGCTTAATGCCACCTAATGAGAGGCAGCAGTTAGCAGGAAATTTGTTTAAAATGTTAAGAGAGCATAATTTAATGAACTAGCAAAATAAACGTACGCATTTTAGGATCTCAACAAAAACTATTCAGTTCCGCCCTTGTATTGACATCATTGGATCACTAAAAAAAATGGTTCCATTTGTGCTTGATAATGTCAAAATTTGGTCAAGCTATAGAGATAACCCAGTACTGCCTCAGCTGTTGGCTTACTTCCTACCTAGCACTACTATAAACTGTTACTGTTGAAATAAAAATATAACCCTGCATTATGAACTTTACTTACCCACAACTCCAAACATCAATGGCTGGACCATATCGTTCTTCACCTAACAATAATTCGGGTGGCCTGTACCAGAGAGTAATGACTTTGTTTGTATACGGCCGCTGTTTATCTTCTGCACTGTATAGTCGTGCCAAGCCAAAATCTGCCAACTTGATCTGGCCACTGAAATAAAAGGCAAAATGAAAGTGAGCAGCGAGAGCAGAACTAGGCAACTTACTGTGTCACACTTTGTGTCACTTACAGCCAAAGAAAAAAATTTCAACCTTAAAACTTACCGATTGTTCATTAAGATGTTGGAACACTTAATATCCCGATGGAGGAAATTCTTCTGGTGGCAATAGTTTAAACCCTGCAGCAGTTGTTTCATCATAGACGCATTGTGACATGTATCAAACACCACCATACCAGACTCCAATAATCCCATTAAATCATGGTCCATGTATTCGAACACTAAGTAAAAGGCTCCTGTGGACAATAGAAAAAAAAGTTAGGCCAAAGGATCAAAAGGCTTTTTTAACATCGCATTAAAAATTTCTTAAAAAGATGTACCCTGTCACTACTTTTAACTTCCAAAGTAGTAAATAGCTATGCAGCATTTCCATAAGTTTCGGTGAATGTATTGAAACTTTGCAACATTAAATATACCATGCGCAATGGCTGTTTGCTGTGACGTCACCAAGAGTTAGCCAATGACGAACGAGAACAACGGCTGTTTGGCCATCAGATTGGACTAGCCCAATCACGTGATGTGCACGTCACAGCAAACAGCCATTGCGCGTGGTATAGGTCTGACCTAATGTTACAAAACTAAGCCAGAAAAGAGAGCCAGTGTAGAAGGTAACACCGTTAAGAGGGATGGATTGTTGTATGTGGACAAAGGACTGGTATTGAATAGTAAGTCCGTAACAATGTAACCAGGACAAGAGAGTGACTCTTGTCCGAGTCAATTTGGGGCGGGGGGTTTAACCCTGAAAGAAAAAATATATGCAGTTCCACAAGCAACACCAGGAAAGGGGATTTCGACTGAGACAGCACGGCAGTGACCAAAAGCAGCTGGGTGGAACGGCAGGAATCCTAAATCACTATTAACCTGCTTATTTTTACCTTTTTTGGCTTTCAAAAGTGACCAAATCTTAAAAATATGATTTATCCCTCACTTGGTTACAAGCTGGCAGCAACACGGCAAGCAGTTTTTGCCATATACAATAGTATGCATGTCCAAGCTGGGTTTGTCAACAGTA
>JAHWFP010019118.1:0-14973 GCA_023313725.1 Lithobius niger
ATTTTTAGCTGTTTACGAAACCTAGCTCTGTTATATTTCATTGCTTAAAAACTAATATCTACAACTACTTTTAGTTTCTTTGATATCAGTTCGAATCCTCGGGTTTGTACTATCTTTTTTTTGTTGTTGTTGCTCACACGTCATTTTTACCTGTTCACAAAACTTGGCTCTTCTGTGTTTCTTTGTTTAAAACTAATATTTACAACTATTCCCGGGGTGGCCCCAACGCTCTATGTAACAGCATGCATGTAGACAAATTCAATAATAAAACTTGTCATTGTGCAACAGGAAAGGACGCGTGTGTAGTAAACACGTCAATACAAGCGGAGGTATTCGATAACAAGGAAAATACTGTGTAAACGTGTGGAGGAGACGACGCCCACATAACGTATATCAGTTCACAAAAATCGGCTCTGTTATACTTCTTTGTTTAAAACTAATAGTTTCAACTACTTTTAATTTGTGATGATATCCGGTTCGAGTCCTCGGGTTTATCCTACCTATTTATTTGCTCATGTCATTTTTACCTGTTCACAAAACTCTGCTCTTGTATTTATTTGTTTTTAACTAATATTTACAACTAGTTTTAATTTCTTTGAGATACCCGATTCGAGTTCTTGGGTTTCCCCCTACTTTTTTTTTTTAATATGTAGATATTTGTCTAAGCCTGTGCAATCAACGGTCGGGTCTCGAATATTTCCTACCCGGACCCAGTCTGTGGCCTGCCTGTTTAATAAATAAGCTCGGAAAGCCGAGGATATAAACCATGTAACCAGCAATCGTCATTGGAATCCAACCTATCAGGTGACCTAACAGAATATCGTATTGTGTTTGTAAATCAATCTAACTGTACTTTCTATCACCTAGGCTCATGAAGTGATCTATAAATCTTCTGTTCATGACTCCTTTACAATGTGCTGCTTACTTGTCATGTTTAGGCGTTCACAAAACTTAGCTCCATTGTGATAAAACTTGGATCCATTGTTTTTTTGTGTGTTTAAAACAAATATTTACAGATACTTTCAATTGTTTTAACGAAGCCTAGTTCGAATCCTCGGGTTTGTCCCTTTCCCTCTTTAAGTCATATCGTTGATTGAAGGTTTTTGATTTACTATTTTAAAAAGGAAGATACAAGATCATCACAAATGAGGGTAGATATTTTTTCCCTTCCTAACTGCTGCTCACTTGTCATTTTTAGGTGTTCACAAACTTGGCTCTGTGTTTATTACTGATTAGTTTATTTAAAAACTAATATTTACAGCTACTTTCATTGCTTTAATAAGGTCTAGTTCGAATCCTCGGTTTTGTCTACCCTTTACATCTAATATAAATTTCATGTAATCTTATGTCTTCACAAACAAGCATTGCTTACTATGACGACGTCACTGACGTTCGACTTCTTGGGTAAAGTCAAAACTGACACTGAGAAGTACACAGTCTGTCAAAGTGGTTTTCGTTTGGATGTAGAAGGAGATGCTATTAAAAACGGAAAAGACTAATAATAAATAACTGAACTCTTGCAAGTTTGGGCATGTCTGTTAGGACTATATTAATATGGAAGAGGCACAACGGGCTAGTACATTGCGTGGCGGAGGTAAGTCAGGTAATGAACTAGCGTGCGACATGCAGTATTAAAAATGTGTAAAGGATGGAAACACCCCCACGCCGTATAATGGGCTGGTCCACCCACATGTATAAGAGCGATGCCGTTCGCCGTTCGCTGATTGATAAAAGAAGCTTTATGTTGAGGACAAAAAAAATAAAAGAAATTACGTCCAAGGCCTGATATTCACACCATAGAACGTTTGATTGATGTTTGACGGATAAAGGATAAAAGGAATTGGCAATCAGATGTACGCTTGTTGTTCATGTTAGCTAAACCACTCGTTCTTATCTTGGAAGAATCACAATTTAAAGAGACTCTTTAACACAACATTATTCCTTACTTTTTTTTTTTTACCAACGATCAATTATTCCTTTTGAAGTTGTTAGTGTGACTACGTTTATTGTTGTAGTTTTAAGTGAGACGCTGTTTGATTGATGATACGTTTATGTTGAGGAAACAAGAAAAGAAAAAAAAAGACACACTATCGTCTACGCCGACTTTAAATGCCTTAATCGTCCAGTTGATACCGTCTATCCTGATCCCTCTACAAGCTCGTCATCCAAGATCACCGAGCACATACCCTGCAGTTTTGGGTATGTTGTTGTGGGACCTTGAGGAGAAATTGTCAATAGAAAATATTACCTCGGAAAAAATGTTATGGAAGTGTTCTACAGGTGTCTGGTTGATGAGTCCAAGGATTACAGCTAGTTGTTGAAAGATGTAAAGCCTCTCGACCTCTCTCCGGACGAGCAAGAGAGTTTTGAATGCGATAACATCTGTCGCTACTGCGAAAAACCTTCCGTCCCCAATCCATTGAAGAAAGGAGATGGGAAGGTTAGGGCCCATTGCCACGTGACGGGAAACTACAGGGGACCTGCCCACTCCAAGTGTAACCTAAGTGCACGCGAGCAACGTACCATCCCCATCGTCTAGAAGGTTATGATATGCACCTACTGGTGCATGGCATGCATAAGTTCCCCGGAAAGGTGGAGGTGATCAATCAGAATGCAGAACGGTTTAAGTCCATGACGATTTCACTCAAACAGGAGAAGGCAAAGAAAATAGATCTTCGATTCATTGACAGCTATGGGTTCATGAAGGCTTCGCTCACAACACTAGTCGAGAACCACAAGAATGTCGGTACCAGGTTTCCAATCATTGAGGATGCCTTGGACTCGAGCTGGAAGCTGCTTGGTTCCAGGATGGAATAGCTCATGCCAGTGTTCTAAATCTCCTGACACAGAAGGGCGTCTATCCGTATGAACATGTAAAAAACTAGTCCGTCTTCTACGAGGATTCTCTACCACCGAGAGAAGCCTTCTACGCCCATCTGGTTGAGAAAGCTCCGATGGGTGAAGAGTACACGAGAGCGTTAAACCTTTAGCTCAAGATGAGGGAGAAGAAATTCGCTCTTTATCACGAAATATATCAGATGGTGGACGTGATGGTGGACGTAAAGAACGAGATAGACCCCTGCTACTACCTCTCTGCTCTGGGTACAGCTGGCCGTCCCTTCTCAAGAAGACAAAACCCAAGCTGGAACTCTGTACTCATATGGGTAAACATAACCTTATTGTCTTCCAACATACCAGGAGGAGTTTCGTTTATAGGGAAGAGTTCTGCCAAGGCCAACAACAAGTACCTACCTGATTACGGTCCCAACAAACCATCTCAATACATCATGGATTGGGACATGAATAACCTGTACGGTTTAGCCATGTGCCAAGCTCTCCCTTACGATAAGTTTCGTTATCTTACGAAGGCTGAAATCAGGGTGTTTGATGTGACTGGGATAGCCGACAATGTCGAAGATGGGTACATACTCAAAGTTGACTTGGGATATCGCAAAGCTTTACACGACGAACACAATGATTACCCATTAGCACCTGAGAAATTCATGATCATGAAGGAGTTTGTTTCGCCACATACCAAACGATTAGCGGATGTTTTAAGTTACAAGATAAAACCCACTAACAAACTCGTACCGAATCTACTGCACAAAAAACACAATGTTGTCCACTACCGCAACTTAAAGTTCTACATTCGACATGGCTTGGAGCTTAAGCGCATCCGCAGAGCCCTTGCCTTCAAACAGAAACCTTGGATGAAGGAGTATATTGTCCTCAACACTGAGAAAAGGCAGCAATCCACCACGCCTTTCGAAAAGGATTTTTTTAAACTCTTGAACAACTCGGTGTTTGGTAAGACCATGGAGAACAAATCAAAACGTCTTAGCGTCAAGCTGTGTACTAACACTAAGAGTAGCATCAAGTATACCTCCCGGCCCCATGCAGATTCTTTCACGGTTATTCACGATGACCTCATTCAGGTAAACTTACGACAACGACGGGTGACCTGCGATCTTCTAATGTATTCCGGATTTTCTAGAACTGAGTAAACTCGCCATGTACGAGTTCCATTATGATTTCATTCGATCGAAGTATGGAGATCTCGCCAAACTGCTGTTTACTGATACGGATAGTCTCTGTTACTGCATCGAAACTGAAGATATTTACGCCGACATGCTCGGGATAGAGACTGATTTGATACAAGTAATTTTCCCCAGGACCATCCGCTCTTCTCCAACACAAACAAGCAGGTCGTGGGGAAAATGAAGGATGAAATGGGCGGCGTCCCCATCTTGGAGTTTGTTGGCTCAAGATAAAAAATGTACTCTGTAAGAGCACACAGAAAAGAAACCATTAAGAAGGCTAAGGGTATCCAGAAAGTGTTCGTAAAAAAAACATTTGATGTTTGACGACTACGAGTCTGCCCTGAAATCATCCTTGCCCACACCGAAGGGGAACTGGTCGAATATTTTGAGCAGTGGCCATAAGTTGGCTACGGTAAGAGTTACGAAATCAACACTCTCGCCATATGACGATAAGAGATTCATCCTAGATGATGGTATCAAAACCCTGGCCATCGGTCACGTTGACTCCGGTACCTGGCCATCCTGGCCATACATCCTGGCCATACATCCTGGCCATACAAGGACGACTTCGACTCAGATGTAGACATAGTCAGCTATGAGGAAGAGGAGGAGAAGGTCAACATCGTTGTCTGGATCCAAGCCCAAGCCAAAGTCAACGTGGCTAAGAAGGCTGAGGAGGAAGCAAAAGCATCCCACAGATACGAGTTGAAGAAGGACCGACAGAGAAGACTACAGAATCCGATAGCGTGGGAGGAGCAAAGAAAGCCAAGAAAGAGAGAGGCTGAGCGCGAGCGGTACGAGACACTACCCCTGGCGGAGAAAAACCGTAGAGTCGAAGAGAAAGGGCATAGACGAGCAGCCATGACGGAAGACAAAAAGTTGGAGTTGAGAAAGACGAACGCTGAAAGAGAGAAATCAAAACGGACATAAATGATAGAGGAAGAAAAGCAGTAGAGTAGGAAAAGCAATGCAGAAAGAAAGAAATTAAAATGGACACAAATGGCGGAGCAAGAAAAGCAGGAGAGTAGGAAAAGAAATGCAGAAAGAATGAAAGCGAAGCGTTCGGCAGAGAAGAAAGAAAAATCCTAAACCCTCCCCCGCTTCTCTACATGGTGCGGTTGACTATGCCATCGGGGACTTTGCGGGCCCTGTCAGATAATGATGCCTGAGCTGAATTACGTTGGAAAGTCGGTCGTACCCGTACCCAATCATCCCACCACTCCCTTACCTTACCTTTCCTTTCCATCTTAAACCCCCGTCCAGTGTGTATACATGTGTGAGTGTATGTATGAATGAGTGTGCAGGTAAAATCGGAATTAGTAATATTTATAAATCAACCTCTTGGCTAATGTCGGTCCTACATGTGCATTATGAACTGTAACAAAGGAAACGTTTGCCTGTTAAAACCGTACCATTTTACCGCCCGTAGGGTAAGAAAGCCACGTACAGTTTGTTAACGGAGGTTGGGCCCTCCGACCAATTCCTTTCGATTAAAAGAAAAAAACAAATATCCAGAATTGGTTTCTGGATCAAGTCCAACATGGATCGTTCATTTTTCTTAAGTACCTACCGCTTAGTCTACGTTGAGCCTAAATTGATGCTCCTATGGTTAAAGTTGTAGAGATCAAAATGAAAGGGGGGGGGGGGGTAAAATCTGAGTGAAGTCGACCTCTACCATTTTCTTCTTTCCGTCACTCCTTCAACCTCAAAAAGCGAGTTAAGGGTTAACATGGAGGTGACCATCTAACTAAAAGGCTGCGTTTCCTCTTCCTCTTACACCTCCAGTTACCATAACAATACGGGCTTGGGAAATGGAGGCATATGTGGTTTTCATGGTGGCAGCCATCTTGTGCATCCGTGTGGGTCTGCCATATCGTATTATTCCCCTACTACTTGCTGAGAAAGGCCGCTGATCTGAATTTGGACACATTCATTTTGAGCTGTACTATTTGGAAGGTATTTACTTGGGAATATTGATTTGGGGTCGTTTACTTTGATCACACATGAAGATGTTGTGATTTTATGACATTCTAGCACTTTGTGGGCCAGATGTTGAGATGGGGGCACTTTGGTGGCTTGTGTTGTGTTTTTGTTTCTTCTGTCCTTGTTTGCATTCTTTGTGTGGAAAAATTGGGGAGGCTGCTTCTTGATACTCTCCACCCGGCTGATTCTGCCGAGAGGTGTGATTTTGAGAGGTTGACACTTGGGCAACTGTCTTCGGACACGAACCTTTGTGGACTATGGCGGTTGGATTTCTTCGGCTGTGGTTTCTCTTTCTTGTGACTCAGTTTTGTGAGATCTGAGTGCGACTTATACCCTGACGGGATGAAAGGTGGTGTGGCTCAGACGCGCATTTCTTACATGCAGACTTCAATAGAATAAGGTTATCGAGATTCCCCACTGCGGACTTCAATAGAATAAGGAGTAGGAATCTCGGTAATTTGGCGACACACACAAACAAACAAATTTTACGATCTTAGTTATATAGATTACTCCCTCAGATGGGGGCCGTCTTATGCTTGGATGTTAAAAACATGGTACAAAACTCTCATTTTCAATCAAGAGGAATGATTAGGTTTGCACTTAACAACATTGCCAGAATACGGAAGAATGCAAGCAACACTGCAAAAAACAGTATTAGTGATGCAAACCAAGGAGGATACTAAGTGAATGTGCTGATTGGTAGGTATAACTGGTTACAATTAATTTTGCTCAATTATACGATGCTACGAGGGGAAGAAAAATAGTTCAACAACAATGAGAAATGAAAAAGCGACGGGAGTTGTTTCTATGGGTTGTTTTAACGCTACTGAAAACGTATGATTGCACAAGGAAAGAAAAATTGTGAAGAAAAATTGTGAAAATGTGAAAAATTGTGAAAATGAAGAATTTAAAAAAGACGACTCTTTGACCATATAAAATGAACTAAAGGGTTATATACAGAGTTGCATACTTACTCGGGCCCTTAGATACACCTATAAGTGGAAGTGGAAAGAATATGACATCCATTGCCACACTGCATTCACGTAAATTAACAAAAAGTGACAAGTAAATAATAACAATAACTTAAAAAAATTAGTTAATATTGGCATGAACGACTGCGTTTGTGAAAACAAATTAAGTTTTATTGAACATTACGCCCGTACTAACACTTTAATTTTAAATTATGCAATGTTTCGTTGCCGAATTCAACACCGTCATCAAACGAGCAATTAAAAAAAAACACTTAAACAAGAAAGCTTATTAGTATAAAAGGTCAGAAAAACATCGTTAGGAATAATTAAACGGTAAACTCTGAGCTTGGGAGGAAATTTGGCTAGGGTTCACGAAAAACGAACGAATCTTTCCCTTCTAATTTCAAATGTGCAATGCAAAATAAAAATTACCTGAACACAAATTGGTTTTAAACACAAACTTTCTACTATACCAAAATGGCAGTCGAAGAACTTGATAAATGGTATAAAAAATTTCCGGAGAGGTGGCAGAATCCTGGCTGGGCTTGTTGATCGAGAGAAAGCTCGATGACAGAAATAATTATCTGTGGGATGCTCATCAGAAGAATAAGTAGAATGGTTTTTAGTCAAATTAAAGATCAATACGAAAATTAGATACTGATTTGGAGATAAGTTGAAAAGATTGCGATTCCGTAGATTTCTCTATGGATTAGAGGTGTCCTTCAGGTTAGCCCGTTGTCAATATTTCTTTTCTACATTTTCCTAGACGAAGTTATTAAAGAGATAGTTCAAATTAACTGCTGCAACGAAATTGGATTGGTAGATCCAATTCGCAGCATAATTCCTGCTCTCACCCAGAATGCGTTAGAAAAGCTAATGAATATGTCACCCGGTTGCGTAAGTAATGCAGGTTTAAAAATCAACTTGAACAAAACTGTAGCAATTGACTTTAGAACATGGCTTTAGAACATTGACTTTAGAACTTTCACGAACAGCTTGGTGAAATATAAGAACACAATGACACCTGACAACAAGGAGTGGGAACAATTAAGATTAGTCAGTCGGAACATGTGTAAAACTGGTAAATTATAAACATAAACCGCTGTAAATAATATAAAGGAGCCAGTGGCCATATCGGTAAAGGCGGTATGACAGTGAGGTGGTGAGGGACTGATTCGCCGGTTCAAATCCGGGTCACGTCACTTGAATGAAGCATAAGTTCGTAAAGGTAGCTTACTGTACTACGTTATTTTAGTGTATGATTTTCTCTGGTGACTTATTTCCATTGCTCCTTTAATATTGGTAACGCTACTCTAACGCTTGTCGGCATAATCAGTAATCAGTAATCAGTATGATCTTTTTTACGTTCTTGAGTCCTGCAGTCTTAACTCTGTCGTGTTGAAAGGTGTTCTAAAAAAAAAATGGAATCATATTGAAAGGGCATTTCACAGGATCTTTAAAGGGATACACCTCCCAGCGCCATTTTTCTCGATCCACCACATCAAGTACGACCCCAAGACCTATTTCCTTACCGTTAGTCAATCCATTGGTAAAAATCCGTTTTAAAATGTGGCGTCTAGGTGATTTTCTGTTGAACAGTTGTTAACTTTATTTACTGTATCCTACACGTAAATGATGCTTTGTGCCTACAATAATCATGACGGTTCATCTCTGTGCGTGCATATACTAATTTTCTAATAATTACCATGAAATCAAAAATCTAAAAGACTAATGCGGTAAAAATTAAAATTAATTATTCCAATAGATCGCCGAAGCAAAATTATAAGACACTAGCCTAGAAAATTATAAATTGTGATGTTAACTACGAGAATCATTCCGGTTTGTGACGACACAATCTTTAACTTGATCATACTATTCGTGTACTATTCCCAAAGCCAACCGAGACAGCAGCCTTGTTCCTCGCTGCAAGGAATGCAGCTACCACCCCAGCCAAACTAAAAGCTGTAATTGCGCGAATGGCGATCTGCGCGTAGCTGTTTTAAGGCAGGCGGAATGTTATAAGGCAGATGGGGTGTCCCTTTAAAAGAGATCTTTAAAAACTGATAAGATCAAACGAAGTCTGCTTTAAGCAGACCTTCGATCGTCAGTCTCATAGCAGATTTGAAGCGAGTCAGTGACATGAACTGCAACAGTCCTATAGGGCGGTGACACAACGTTGTATTATTGTATATAACTCTAAGCTGGAGCCAGTAACAGGGATAGCTGCAAGGGTTACTGGAGGGGGAAAAGAAGGGCGTCTTATTGAAGAGAATGCTGTTAAGAGTGGATTTCTTAGGTCTATAATGCTCGATTTTTGTCGATTTGTTGGCAATTGCTGACATTTTTAAGCAAGTGGAATCTTTATTTTCCAATTACAACCTATCAGCATAAGGGATTGGAGAAAACAACGTTTTTTTGTCTATGAAATCCGCTCTCAAAGCACTGCCTTGACTAGAAGTGCCGTTGTTTAACCCTCCATTTTAATCTAGTGCCCCTTGCAGTTATCTCTCTTGTAGTCAATATGACGTCACATGACGCTGCTCTATTGTTTTAAATGTGTAAAATGGTCGTCAAACAGGAGTATAGAGCTTCAAAGAATAGACATGGAGTTTGGTTGAAAGTTGAATAGCAAAAACAAACTTACGCAACAAATGAGAAGACGAATACAGGCAATAATGGTGCTATGCATGGAAGAATTGTGTATTATTGGACATGTTTACAATTATTTAATTTAGTCTTTGAGCACTATATTGCTGCGTACTTTGTAATGTCGTGCACTTATGTATCGTTTTGTATGGCAGCAATAAACAATTAGCAATACGCACGCGCTAGTGTGTCGCTTGCCAAGATAATATATATATATACGTATAATATACGTGTAATATAATATATATAATATATATATATACATATATACGTATATATATACGTATATATACGTGCGTGACGTTCATTAGACCCTTGCGTCTTTCTACAGCTAAGGCAGTTTGGCTCTGTTTGCAGGCATCTGAGGAAAAATAACAATGCGACAAAAAGGGTGAAACTTCGTTTGATCGGGAGTCTTTGGTCGCCTGACAACAAAAAAGTCTCTATTATTGACTTAAAGGTACATTCCTCCCGGTTGGCTTTCCTGTAAGTTTTGCAACATTACTTCAGACGGGTGTAAATGTTGCAGAGCCATTCCTTTTCGCCTCGCCAAAAACGGGATTGCTACATTTACTCTAACCTATGTGGATGTAGCAAAAGCTGTTTTGAGCAGGATGCTCGAAATTAGTGAGAATGTACGTATGTTTACCGTTCTTGTTGAAAAAAAAGTTGTGAGAACCATTGATAATTGATTGCCTAATTACTTGCTAGCTAGCTAATTTCACGAAAATAGATTCTTCCTTGCGGTGTATAGAGCTGAAATTTTGCAGGTTGCAACAGAATTTAACCGTGGAAAGCTCCTTTTGCTGAATTGGAGGTTAAACGGGAAGCATAAATTTAAAGTTACCAATCAATCTCAATGGCATTTTAAGGGCAGAGTCACAGCACTTTGTTGTTTTTGTATGTTGTTTGTTTTATTTTCAAAGTTTAACCCATTCACCAGCACCCTTAAGAAAACAATTCTTCACAACAAATAACTGCTGCAAAAACCTAATTACATGTACGTAGCTACAAAACCTGTTTACAAAAACCTTTTAGACAATGAACAAAACTTCACCACCAAACTCAAATTACTTCTGTTGAACTGCCCCGGACGCAGCGGGACTCCAAGAACTTAGAGGAATGACGTCGAACCACAGAAAAGTTTTTTTTTTTTTATTTGATTTGATTTATCTCGGGGCCTTGGCCAAAAGCCATGCGTCCACGACAATTCGATCACTATATACAGCAAAATATTACAATACAGAGTGAGCACAAAATAATAACTCGGATATCGCTTCTAGTTTGTTTTTAATTACATTTTGTAATGTAATTAAAAACAAACTAGAAACGATATCCGAGTGCGGTTTGTTTTGTTCAAAGGATACACTCAAATAGTTTTACGGCCAATGATTACTTTTACCAGCAGTACACTTCATCGTGGGCACCGTTAGTTGCACGCAATATGTCCAAACGGCACTCAGTCTCACTCCATGTGTTTTGCAACATGGCGGGAGTGACGTTATCTTACGCAATCTTACGCAATGCATCGATGTTATTCAGTTTGGTTTTGAAAACAAGGTCCTTCACGTATCCTTACAGGAAAAAATCGAGAGGAATAATGTATGGGGAACGAGGAGGACTATGTGACGTACATCGCTTATTGCAGTATAGACGCCATTTTGCAGATATAACGTCACACGCAATGCATGCTGGTCAGACTACTTTGACAATGGTGCGCCGTAAAACTATTTGAGTGTATAGTTTTAACAAAACAAACCACACTCCAATATCTAGTTTGTTTTGTTAGTTTCTAGTTTGTTTTTAATTACATTTTGTAATGTGGTCATTATTTTGTGCTCAAACTGTACAACAAAGTTTCTTATGCAACTACCCTGCTTCAATAATACAACAACGAATACGAATTAAATTAAATTGAATTTGTTAAAGTAGAGCCTCGGCCCAAACGCCACGGGCCACAAAGACGCACTTTGCTTAAAACAATAAACACGAAAACGTCAGTACGCAGCACAACAACAAAAATGAAGAAATGTTGCTTTTTCCACTGCTAAAAAATGCGACTTCGGAGGACTTCTCGTCAAAGACAAAGTACGTAAACAATGGAAATCTTCTACTAAACGAAAAACACAGGACCGTAAAACTGGATTTTCGGCTTTTAATCTTGTAATTGAAAGAAAAAAATGGAGCTTATCAATTTTGTTCAAGCTTTTCTTGGATTTTCTCACCAAGCTTTTCGGTCGTTTGAAGTTGTATTGTCAAGCGCCAAGCTCTTTCGCTAAGGTAATCCCACCGACTAAAACTTCAAACGTTAAATGAAATACTTGAGAAGTAACCTTTTATGTAACCTTCGAACTATAACTAGATGGGATTACCTTGGCAACGGAGTTTAGTGTTTAATACCACAATTTCAAACGGGCGAACATCTTGGTGGGAATCCTTAACAAACTATATTTTAGGGAGATTGTATTTAGTCAAATTACTTTACGCATGACTGTAAAATACGCATTGATAAAAGTCTACAAAACTATAAATAACCAGCTAAAAGTTCCAAATTGGAAAAACCCTTATGGTAACGTGGTTTATCATAACAAATTCCATTTTAAGTGAACAAGCTTCCAAAGGATATAATCGAAAACTACAGACTATTTTGGAAGCCCAAAACGAAATTTAAAAATAATGGACTGTGAAAACATGGTGAAGGCTAGCTGATGCAAAATATTGCGGCGTTTTTATTTGATTTTTATTTGTACTTATAGTTTCTTTATTCATTCTCTTTAATTATCAATAGGTTGTTTTGAAAAAAATAAAAAATATGTTAACTATGTTATATTTGCAGTCATCAGTGATATGTGCAAACACGTTCACATGCGAATTTCGAACATTGTGTTTCTTTCAGAATAAAATTATTAAAATTATTATTATTATTATCAATGATATAAATAATATCTTCCTGTTGATATTGTCATGGTACCAACACTTGCTATACCTGTAAAAACAGGCTAATTAATGTTGATCTGTCCAGACATGTTAAATTTTCATAGATTTTAAGACAATGGTAACCTGCTATTATTTGTTGTGAATTAGGGTGCTTTTATTAATTTTAATTTTGACGGAGTATACGTGGATAATCCTATCCCTTCCCCTTTCTTTGCACTATGATCGAAAAAATGATTTATTATTATTATTGTTAAAATTGTATTATTATCGTATTCTTATTTTGAGTGATTTTGTCTTTGCACATTTGAGACAAATAATGGAAATTTAAATTCAATAATAAGAATGTAATTGTTTAGTGTATAATAGTGTTTTGATGAAAAACTGTCTGTCATATATCACCAATGGGGAGGCGTCGAATAATATGAATGTTGTGAATAAGTAGCAGTTTTTCGAAAAAGATAGTATCGAAACTCAAACAAACACTATCACTGATAGTTTCGAGGATTACGATGCGTAGGCTTTACTGTAATGCAGTTATAATAAAGATTATTATTGATAAAGTTTTTTAATAAACCGATAAAATATACCAGGGCCAAGTGTTATAATTAGCATAAATTGTGAATAAGATGTTTTTGTAGAAACTCATGCAAGTGTATGACAGCTTTGAAGATTGCAATTTGATTGTAATTTTTTATCAATAACCAATTATTATTACTACTATTATTAACACTGAAGACTCTCCACAGAACATGTCTGATCTCCAAAAAACGGTAAAATCACTGAAACAAACACAAAAAGAAAATAGCCAATACCGCAGAAATAGAAATATTGAGATATTTGGAGTGGTGACGGAACCGAAAGAAGACTTGCGTGACACTATTTTTAGAATTGCAGATGCGATTGGTTTAAGAGACTTTAACGACGACTGGATTGATAAGGCCCATATCCTTCCTAAGAAAAACAATAAAAACCCAACAATACTGATACAGTCCAAAAATCGAGTTGAACGAGACATCTGGGTGAACAACAAAAATAAAAAGCACTTGTGCAACAATGATATTTTTGGAAATAATAATACAGATAGTGTATTTATAAATGAGCACCTAACCCCATATTATAAGACCCTTTTATGGAAAGCAAAGCAAGAACTTTAAAAAAAAACCATAAATTCATCTGGTTCAAAGACGGAAAACATCAGGTAAAACAAGAAGGGACGGATCAGAAAACAAAAACAATTAAAAACGAAGAAGACCTCATCGCAATCATAAACAGGAAGGAAGAATAATGAACAAGAAAACCTAACAGAGCCAATACTGCAGGAATCTGAGTCGCTCCATTCATAGACAACAAACAATTATTACCTGACAACTTTGTCAATGAAATTTGTGGAAACTTTGATGATCTTTAATTAAAACTAAACCACACTGCAATAAACGACATTAAGTGCATATACACACAAATTTACGTAGCTGTAGACTAAACTAGGACTCGTGGTTAGCAGAATTTTACACGGAAAATATCAAATGGGCTATCATTGCTTTAACAGAAGTAAACATCACCAAAGAAGAATGTGCTCTCTATAACATCAAAGGATACACACAATTTGCAAACTGCAGAATTAATCAAAGAGGAGGAGGAATCCTTCTATTTTTTAATGAAGATACAATACTTAATGTGATTCGTAAAAAGGTGAAATTTGATAACAATGAAGTGGTTTCTAGTGTTTTCGTCTTTAACAAAAATGCGTTTGAAGTAATCACCATTTACAAAAAAACCGTCGTCCAGCAGGCAACATTTTATAAAAGAACTTAAATTTTATATTAAAAATATCACAAAAAAACATCAATATTCTCCTACTTGGAGATTTTAATTTTAACATTTTGGAAGTCCACCAACATTCTAATGAAAAATATGACACTGAAAGATTCGAGAATTGTATGGCTGCATTGGGATTCAATACTCATATTACCTCACCAACAAGGGAGGAAAATAGAGAAAACAAACTTGTTAAATCTTGCATAGACCTAATTTATAGCAAAGTGAATAATTATCAACATATCTCCTTTGTAATTAAAATTAAAATAGCTGATCATTATTTTACAGCAATCCAGCTGTGGAATCATGATGATTCCAAAAACGAACAGGAAGCTAAAAAAAAATTACATACAACAGCTGAACCATAACGGTATTAACTTACAATTAAAAAATTACAACTGGTACTACTTGCAGTTATTTAAAAGACCCAAATGAGATATATAAGGAAATCGAAAAAGTTGTAAAAAATATTTATATTAGTAATACAATTTTGAAACTAAATATAAATAGGAAAAATAAAACAAATCATAGACTAGAATGGATGAATCAGGAACTACTAGAACTAATTAATAAAAAATAAA
>JAHWFP010019119.1:0-14336 GCA_023313725.1 Lithobius niger
GTCCTATGTTCAGCAGTGGGATTCGAACCAGCATCCTCAGCTGCTGCTTTTCACTTGGTTCAGGATCGCGATCGTTTTTCGCTGCGAGGAACGAAGCTACTGTCTCAGTTGACCTTGACTACAGTAAAGGCGCGGATGTGATCGGCTTGAAGCTGTTACAAGGCCGGCGGAAGGTTATAAGGCAGGTTGTATGTTGATTTAACTAGATATAGCATCCTACTACTACTACTACCTTTGATAATGCTTTGGCTTCGGGCAACTTCGAAAGCAAAAGCATTACCAGAGGTATTAGTAGCCACAACTGCCGCTAAAGCCCCGCGTAGAACTGAAAGAAGTAGGATGTGTTATCTATTAAAAACGGAAAGCCAAAGTCTCAAGAAGAGTTAAGTGCTGCCTATGGACGTTTCCTTTTGGCCGTGTCAGTATGGCTCAGCAGTAGGACCTCGGCCTTTGGTTTCAAAAGGTGGTAGGTTCGATTCCCCGATCAGGCACTAGGGAGCAAGAGGTCAAAGTTAACGATTTCACTGTCACTAGATGGCACCCATCTAGCGGTTCAAAATCTGTGTTTCAAAACGGTCCATATATAGAAAAAAAGCGCCCGTGATGTCGTTAGGCTTAACTTTACCGCTTGCTTCCTGGTGCACGTGGGCGCACCAACTTTACACTCAGTGATTACGTTATGTGGCTTGCGTGTCGTGTAAAAAGAAGCCTATTAGTGTGTTCTTTCGCCTGTTGAAAGTAAGGGGTAGATAGAACTAGATATCGGCAAATGGCTGTAGATGCCGCAGCTTGTCATTTGGTGGCAATCCACCTTTAAATTAGGGATGGGTCGGTTTCATATTTTTGATTTCGGTTTCGGTTTCGGTATCGGTTTTTGCCACCATCCACCCCAACCAGATTTTCCTAATTTTTTTCCCTTGCAACAGTTGTATTACTAGCTTCAACTTACACCTGCTTTCACTTTCAGCAGCGTCAGAGACCATGGTTATAGCTGTGCCACCATTTTCCTCTACTATTTTCGTTTTAATAGCTAGGAGCTTTGCTGTCATTTATACGTAGAAAATGATAATTATTTAAAAAAAAATGCAAAACAACAAATCATTTTTTTGATTTTCGAACACCGTACGAAAAACCGACACAAAATCCGAATCGGTTTCGGTGTCGGTTTTCAGTAAAAACCGAAAATTCGGTTTCGGTTTCGGTTACCGACCCATCCCTATTTTAAATAACCCTGAAGGTAACAAAAATTCTCACCTTGAGGCTTATTAGTCGAAAAGACCACTTCAATACCTTTCTCGTTCGTTGGTAGAAGCGTTATGTTCTCTTTATCATTATTATTATTCATGTTTTGAACATTTTTTCTGCTGACTCACCTCGGCTATCGTGGCATCTTCGCCCACTTTTAAGTAACAATGGGTCAGTTGTGCCGTAAATACCATCAGTCTCTTGTCCAGACTCGGCCAAATCTAAGAAAAGACCTTGGCGGCCTGTTCTCCAAACAAATCCGTTCAATGGACGCGTTTACGCCAGCCACGACTCGCCTTTACATTCTCGCAGCTAGAAGCTATACCAAACGCCATGGCTGTTTGCTGTGACGTGCAATATCACGTGACTGGGCTAGTCCAATCAGACGGCCAAACAGCCGTTGTTCTCGTTCGTCATTGGCTAACTCATGGTGACGTCACGGCAAACAGCCATTGCGCATGGTTTAGAAATCATCGGCTATTCCAACATGGCGGCGGTTTTAACTCTGTCGGCTCGCGACGAAAACAGCCAATAATGCGAGTTCAGAAGCGGCCGGTATAATTGATCGTCGGGACGAATTCTTAATCTTATTGTCACGGATTTTAAGACGGCAATCATTTACTCAAAGAATGTCGGATTTAGATAATCCAATTAGCGTTGCTACCATGGCAACGACGTCTTGGCCATCGCGACTAAATTCTAGTTGCGAGAATGGTAAGTCGACTCGACTTGGTGCAGAAACGCGCCCTTATTCTGTAGTCGCATGTCCAAGAGCTGAAAAGACCACTACAGCAGAAAATCAAATGCTCGATTCACTCCAAACAGGAAAAAGAAAAATTTGAGAAATACTGATATTGGTCAACGGTGGGGGAGGAGAGCCGCTAAAAAAAACCAAACTCTAAACTATTCTGACCCTCCCGCACGGGCAGTCTGACATTTTAGTCCGAAAGGCAACGTAAATAGGTTTGCACCCGTATTTATTTTACCTTTCTGGAGCCCATTTAGCCTAGGCAATGCCGCACCTCCGCATGCAACAGTGTTCCCCGAACACGAAGCAGTGAAGTAGAGGGCTTCTTCAAGACAAGGCCGACTGGGGCAGAAATCGCGTGTTTTGTCTGCTTCAACCTACACCGAAGGTATGTATAGCCTCCCAACCTACCCTGGTTGGCTCAGACTGGCAGAGATTATGCCAGGATCCGCATTCCAGTTATATCATTTTTTTACCGGTAGGACAGAGTATTAGGGCGAAAATTTTCCCAGCGCCACCTATTCCGAATAACTTATATAAAAGTTAGCCAAGCTATCTCAGTGCAGGATTAACTGCATAAAAAAACGTTTGGCCTAGTCATGCAGCAGTATTACGTCAAATTTTAATCTTTTTATTTTTTTACAATTCTTAAATGTGAACTAAGCAGGTGATTCATCGTTTATCGTGGAAAGCGGATTATCATCAAAAAGAAGTTAAAGCCGGCTGTATAATTTACTACTTCTTATCAATTATTTAAGTAATAATCATAATAATAAAAAATGGGCCGGCTGGCGTTTTGGCTGAATTTTTCCATCAGCGTATATCTTTCATTAAAAGACTTTTAAACACGCGTGTCTAGCCTGAAGGTAGGGCTGTTCGTCCCCTGTACAATTCGCTTCCCCCTTCCCCTCCCCCAAATGTACCCCACCAGAATAAACTGAACATCGAGCACACATCTGGCAGTAATACGCAATCAGAACTGTTGGGGGTCAGGCTTCACGCGGGAATGATGAAAATCCTAAGCTCCCCAATCAGAACTGCCGGAAACTCACTGCCGGGACATGGGAAGAATGAAAATGTGGATGTGCGCGTGCTGTTAACTCATGCGAAAAAAAAACCGTGTTTCTTTCGATAATCCGGAGACGAATTGGCTGGGCGCGAATAGTCCGTGAGATGAAAACTATATGGGATGAACTTAGTCCGAACACCGTCTATCCCGCATCGCGTTAGGTATCAAGTCTTTCTGTCAAAAAAAAAAAAAGAAAAACAGCAACAATATCATAATGAAACCTTTTTGGGGATTGTAGAGTTTCTGCTTTTTCCTAATTCCCTACTCTTTTAGTCTTCCGTACAGCCGTACCCACTGAGAAGACTATTGGAACGACTTTGTCCGTCCGTCAGTCGCTTTTTTCAACTTTGGAACGGTACCAGATAGAGACGACCACGGTTTACAACGTTAGATTCAGGGTCAAAAGCAGTTAAAAAACACGGCAAATTAAAACATCGTTACATCCTTATAGCTGACAGGCTTCCTCGATGTAACGTAATGAAATAATAACATTTGATCGTCGAATTGAAATCCTAAGGATAACACTGCAGCCGTAAAAATAAAAGGATATTTGGTTCGTTTAAAATAGTCTCGTCGCATAGTTGCATGAATGAATAGGCTTACCGTTGAACCAAATTCTCCATTAGGCCTATCTGCTATTGACGAAATTAAAACTGCAATTACATAAATTAGGCCTAAAAACTAAAAAAACAGGCCGAAAATCACGTTGCCATGGCAACGTTAAGTTGCTAGGAGTCGCTGCTGGCTTCATCAACACCACTACTTTATGACTTAATCTCTACATCACACCTCTCCCGTCATTCCCCTACCATTGATCTATATAGGTTGCGCATCACATTGTATAACACTGTTGTGCCCGGAGGCACACCGTGTTGCAAAAATGAATAGGTAAATGCAAAAATTAAAACTGCCGGTAAAAATTAGGCCTAAAAGCTGACAATTACGCCTAAATGTAAAATAGGCCTAAAGGTTGACACATTTTTAACCGGCAATTGTGATGATTACTGCTTTTAGTTAGATATGTTGCAGTGCGTGATAGAGATGTGCGCCTCAACATTGGAAATGGTGGAAATGTACAGAACACCGGCTGCGACTAGCAAGTCGCTGTAGCCGCCTGTTATTTCCTTTTCGGACTTGTGGGTTCCCTATTTTTTAAAGCGATCTAACACTGTTCAAGTGCAAAAAAATACTGAGATTAATTCAGGGGTACAATGTAAAAAAAGTAAAGTATTTATTTCAAACTTTTTAAAACCAAATCCGTCGTCGTCAGTGCATGGAGTGGTAGTGGGTTTTACTTCTTATTTAAAGTTTTTTTTTTATTTCACTTGAAATATTTATTAAACCTAGTTATAACACAAAAAAAATGGACTGCAAAACCTACACCATTGAATTCGTGAGGGAAGAACGTAAGGTGCCCCCCCCCCCCACCTTTATTCGTCGGCGTGAATGCTCGATTCCCCTAAATGTCCCTTTAGCATAAAGGGGAAGTGAGATATTGCCCCGTCAGACTATGGAGCAGTGACATTTGCCGCCATATTGGCACCAGTATGGGTTTTGGAGGGCATAACTACAAGGTGCACTACATAAAAGAGGAGGGAAAAACAACAGAAGAGCGGATTTCTAAAGCCCTAACCAGACTGGCTGCTCGCGGCTGCACGCCGACGTAGTATGGTGTAAAAAAGACTTCAATATTCGTCCTTAACGCAACACCAACCACACGGTTACTGCAATGTTGACCTTGTAGGCACGTAGTTGCGCATAGCTTCGCACGAAATTGTCTTCTGTCTGGAGAGGCCTTTAGGCTTAAAATAACGTTGTTTTCTCCAACAACAAAAATCGCGCGTTTTAGGTCTAAGAAATCACTCTTCACAGCATCGGCTTCAGTATGACGCCCTTCTGTTTTCTCTGCAGTGCCCCTTGCAGCTAACCCATTAAGGCTCCAGCATAGAGTTGTATACAATAATACTACGTCGTGTCACTGCTCTATAGGATTCTTAGTGTTGACTATGGGATGAAACTTTCGTAACAATCCAGCATGTCGTTGTTTCAAAGCATATGTAGATAAATACAGATACAAACCTATTTTCGTTGTTTCAAAGCTTACGGTTAGAATTAGAAGCTGTTAAGTTAGAGCTTTAGAGCCTAAATTGATAATTTTACCACTTAAGGATATGACTAAAAGCTGATGAAGTGACGAAATAGTTTTTGAGGTATAGATTTTGAAAATAGCCAAATTTTTTTAAATTTGTAATAGTCGCAAAAGACAACACATTAGACACCGTGACACCACTGCTTTCAATTGCCATATTATTATTAAACTTGGTAGCAACTTGACTAGACACTTGTGGTTTGTGGTATGATTGGACTTATGAAAAACAGTATCGTTCATCAAATTACTCCAGAGATGTGGCATAACGTCAGTTGACGGAACAACGCCACAATCGTACTCTACCAAAGCAACGCTAAAAAGGCGTTAACTTCGAGCCCGCGCGCGAACTGGCGTTGAGTCGAGGGGGGGGGGGGGGTTGAAACACGCGATTTCTACGCCAGTAGGCCTTGGCTTTAAGAAGTCCTCTGCTTCACCACTTCACGGTCGTGGAACGCTGCTGCACGCGTAGGTGCCACATGCCTGGACTAATCGTAGCACGAATGGTATTTTTTCGCACCTATCTGTTCGGTTAAAAATTACACACCGTATTTTTTTTATCGTGAAGTACCAATTAATCGGTAATTATTTTGTATTCGGCCTATTCGGAATACTGATTTAGGCCAAATAACGATATTCGGTATTCGGCCGAATACTGATTTTGGCCTAATAGTGATATTTGGCCGAATAGTGTTAAAATTTGTTGATATTCGGCCGAATATTTTTTTAGTATAGGCTATATTTATGCAATTGTGTTAATGTAAGAACGTTGAGCTAAGTATTTGGTTTTTGGTTTGTGAGGAGTTGTCTTCTGACATTCATAAAAGATGGGAAAATGATCATATATGTGTGATTTACAGGTATTCGGCAGAGCATTCGGTTAAGTATTCGGCCGAATAAATCGGTATTCAGCCGAATATGTAAATTGTTTGGTGCCGAATATTCGGTGTTCGGTGTTCTGCAATTTAACTATTCGGTTGTATATTCGGTATTCGGCAAATTGTTTCGTTGTTTGGTTGGTTGTTTGTTTGTTTGTTTGTTTGTTTGTTCGGTTTGTTTTGTTTTGTTTGTTTGGTTGTTTGTTTGGTTGTTTGTTTTATTCGGTGCATCCCTAATTTTTTACGTGACTTATTCCAGAAAATAGTTACGATCAGCAGTTCTACATTTAGCCGCGTTACTTCGCGACTCACTGCGAGATAAGGAACATGCGGTATCTGCTAAACATTCCGCTAACCCTACGGGACCTCATTTATATCGCTCCTGGTATTTCGGAAAATATCAGCATGCCGTTTGCCTTCTCGATCGTAGCACGTGGGAGTGTCCGTGTTTTACAGTCTCACTTAGCAGACCACCGTTTGCATTAGAGCACCTGGGAGAGAAGCTGTTGCTTCCGCTTCCCGGGTCCATACCAGTGGACTCGCCATCACAAGAGACATATTTTACCTAAGCAGGTGTTAAGAGGAGTTAATTTTCCAGTTCTCGCAAGAACTGCAGTAGAGTCGGGAGGAAAAACACGCGATCTTTACCCAAGTCGGCCTTGGCTTTGAAGAAATTTCTTCAAGCAGGGTTTTTGCTGGGACGTAGCAAAAACATGGTTTTTACTGGGTTTTTCCCCCCGGTTATTAGCCTATACTGGCAAAAACCACCAAGTTACTTCATACGCTCATTTTCACAGCGAAAAATACCCCTGCCTCAACATACACGCAAATTTTCGACAGTCGCTCGCACAAATTTGCAAGAAGAACATCCCCCACTGCGAAAATAAGCATATGAAAGGTAAATAAGAAGTGTGCACGAATTTTGAAAGCGTACGATGTGACATTTCCAAGGAGAACTTTTATAATTTGCCATATGTTTGACTATTGTAGGGCACACTTTTTTTTGACTTCACGTAGATTTATGCCATATTTTTGGCCAAAGGGGCAAAAACATGGCAAAAAGTGTTTGCCAGGATAGTAAAAACCATGGTAAAAACCGGTTTTAACCACTTGTTGGCAAAAACCAGCCATCCCTGTCTTCAAGTGTTGTTTCAAAAATATAACACTGGGGGAGGGGGGGGGGAGTGCTTAGTACCTAGACCTGGCACGAGTATAGTTTCACACTAATTATTAGGTTAAACATACGTAACGGTTAAACATACGTAATCCAGCATATCTTTAAAGGGACACCCGGCCTGCCTTATAACAGTTCACGCTGGACGTCTTCCGCGTATATACGAACATAAAGGTCATCTGAGATAGTAGCTGCGTTCTTCGCAGCGAAAGAACGTAGCTACTGTCTCATTTGGCATTATGCCTAATAGACGAACCAGCACGAACGCATTAATCGTGTCGTCACAAACCGGAATGATTCTCGTATTTTAACATCACAATTTATAATTTTCTGGGCTAGTGTCTTATAATTTTGCTTCGGCGATCTATCGGAATAATTAATTTTAATTTTTACCGCATTACGCTTTTAGATTTTCGATCTCATGGTAATTATTAGCAAATTAGTACATGCACACACAGAGATGAAACGTCATGGTTATTGTAAGCGCGCAAAGCATCGTCGTTCGTAAATAAAGTTCCCCAATATTCAACAGAAAATCTCCTAGACGCCACATTTAAAAAAGGATTTTTAGCTAGGGAAAGACTAACGGTAAAGAAATAGACCTTTGCGGCCATACTTGATGTGGAGGATCGAGAAAAATGGCGCTGGGAGGTATATCCCTTTAACGTAGATTATCGCCGAAAATAGTTACGACCAGTCGTTCTCAATTGGTCGCGTGAGGTCGTGGCCAAGAAATAGATGGAACATATATGCCACTTCTGGTACAACTAATTACAGTTACAAATTGCATTTTTTTTTTTTTAATAGCGTAGACAGACTATCGAACAGGAAAAAAAAACCGTCATGCTTTTCAAACGCAGATTCCAGCTTAAGACAGGATAAGGTAACTTTGAACTTCGTCCATGGCGTGGAAAACATCATAGTCTGTCTCGATCCACGGTTCCCATGACAACGCATGTCTGGCTGGCCATGACCATGACCTGTGAGAAAGTCCGTGTGACATTCACCGACCGACCGACTGACTTATTTCCATGGATAAGCGGGAAGGAGAGGGAGGGGAGTTCCGCCGTATAAGTTTTTATTGCTTACTTTCTCCTGGCTTTTCCCATGGCTTCATAATCGCTCAGGGGCACGAAAATACGACAGTAAAACAAGATATGCTCTAATCATTCCCACTATTAAATTTAGAGGGTTGAACCAATAAATATCACTTTTAACCGAATGATCGGATAACACGAAAGAAGCTTTTCAAGAACGTGTGTTCACCATCGTACGCTCACCATCACTTTCGTGTTAGGGCACGTTTACGCAACCACTCGCTTTTGCATTCTCGCAGCTAGAAGCTAGAAATCACCTCAAATTCCAACATGGCGGCGGTTTTATGTCTGCCGCCTCGCAACGAAAACAGCAAATAACGTGAGTTCAGAAGCTTTTGGGAAAATTGTTTCGTCATGAGGAATACTTTATATTATTGGCGCGGATTATAAGACTGCAAGCATTTACTCAAACGATGTCGGATTTAGCTAATACATTTAGCGTTGTTACCACGGCAATGTCACCTTTGCCATCGTGATTGAGTTCTAGCTGCGAGAATGCAAAGGCGAGTCGCTGCGTAACGTGCCCTTATACTTGCACGAATACGTTTTTTTTTACTAATTCAGTCGATGACTTGTTACCTTACTTTACGTAACACCGTAGTATCTTACTTTCAGTGCTATGCGGGCCCTAACGGTAATTTCGGCTACTACTACCTCTGATAATGCTTTGCCTTCGTGTTGCTTCGAAGGCAAAAGCATTAGCAGACGTATTGATAGCCGCAACTGCCACTAGGGCCTCGCGTAGAACTGAGAGAAGTAAGATGCTGTAATTCCAGTGAAGGAAAGCTGCATGTCCGCCATCTGCAAACCTAATCACTAACATAACGCCTTCATTTACGTGCCCACCCCTCCACTGGCATATCGACAAAGGTAGGAAGGAGGAATATCGGTAAAACGTTACGTCAGTGATCTGGTGACAGACTGAGTTGCCAGTTCGAATCTTGGCATGATTTTCGCTTTTTGTCTTGTTTTCCTCTTTCGTTAATATTAAAGTTTTACTCTTTGCTTTGTAATCATGCTGAAATTAATAATTACTTTTACAGTAGTAATTGACTAGCGATTAAAGTTCACTTTAAACAATCAATTTCAGTTAATTCATTAGAATGAGATAAACATTTGTTGGCGGAGTGAGCGAGCGAAGCGTAGCCTATAACGGACACCAAATTGCAAAATGTTGGTTGGTTGGTCCATTGGTTGCACATTTTTAGTCTGGATGGAGCCCAAACGAAAGGTCAGATTGAAATGAAATTTGGTACAACGCTTTATACCCCAAAAAGTATTGCTGAGCCAAAATTTGCCGTAAATCGAACAATTATTACGGAAGAAATTACAATATTTTCGAATTTATTTCAACACTCGCCATTGTAAATTTGGAATCCTGAATAGTTAAGGAATTCCGAGTAAGCATACACCATGCTGGTGGTAGTCAAGTAAAATAGAAAAAAAACATATCAAATTTTAGTTGCTTCCTTCTAGCTAATAACCTTTTTCGACATAACTCAATAACAATAATACGCCTGCCTCTCATAGTTTAATGATTCTTCGTTGCCACGGTAACATGAAATCTCGAAACCGAAGCCGTGTTGCATGGCAGAATAGGCCAAACTCTCAACCGAGTGTTGTTAGCTATTACGAAATTAGATAGGAGGTAAATATTAGATCTAAACGCTAAAAATTAGGCCTAAAAGCTAAAACTAGGCCTAAAAGCTAACAGTCATTTTTAAGCTACAATTGTGATGGTTATTTCTTTTAGATTATATTATAATAGAGATCGTTGTTTCAGTGTGTGATAGAGGTGTGTGTGGCTCAACATTTTCGTTGGTGGCGGCGTCAAGTCTTATACCAGGGGCAGTATTGTGAACCTTTTGAATTTTCTGCTTCTGATGATTGTTTGGCTTGCAGTTAAATGCCTTATTATTAATATCTAGACACACGCTAGTGGTCACGCCAAGTTAGCCAACAATCATCACATCAATTCAATTGTCGAGGTTGTAAACCATTGTAGCGACGACGCCATAGCGTCAGTGTCTTATGTCCTGAAGCAGAATTGGACACATTTCAGGCACTTGGATAAAAATAATAATACGGTACAAAAGCTTAAATTGTGTTGAAATCGAGAGCAATGACCCACCTGGCAAAAAATAACGCGTGTAGGAATGCCAGCTAAGCTGCCTTCAATGCAGAATATGACCCTCAATAACGTTACTAGCTAACTAGCTAGCGCTCATCCCCATGTTAAATCTCATAGAATGATTATTCATTGATACCGAGATAACGGGAAGGCTTCCAGCTATGAAATTGGACGAATAAGTGCAGTGCAATACGAACTGCGTACCTTTTATGGTTTGGAGCCTGGGGGTGTAACGGGGATGGCGTGGAAGGCCGCGTAAGTACGAAAATATTGTTACAAGCATTGTTAGTATTGTCGGCATCGTCTCTCATTGGACGGCCAAAGTTCGGACAATGACAACGTACGTCCCTAGACACATACTATAGTGTATCATGATAAATCTAAACAACGTTGCCAAAGAAATTGTATTCACGTCCAATTCACGAAAAATAAACCAACTCTAAAAACAAAGCAAAATAAACAAAGCTCCAAACTGGTAAAGAGGCCACCCAGTTGAGAGTGGTTCGGCCCTTCAAAGGAGTGATATCAACACACCAACACTAACGAAATAAAACAATTTACAACAAAATTAAAACCAAACCAAAAACCTATAAAGAGGTGACTAAGTTGAGCATGGTTCGGCCTCTAGGCAAAAGGTAGTAGCAAATTGTTGAAAACCAATTTCTTGTTGACGTGCCAATTTATTACATCTGCACGGTAGTGTAGTTGAGTCTAATACACAATTAAAAAAAAAGGAGTGATATCATATCAAAAACCAAAACTAGTAAAAGGGGCCGCCAAGTTCCGAATGGTTCGGCCCTTCAAAGGAGTGATATCAACACACCAAAAATTCGCCAACTTAATCGCACCGAATAATAGTTGGAAGGTTAAAGGAAAATTTGAACATTGCTACCGAAAGTAGCAATGTTCTAGTTTCCATTTAACCTTCGAACTATTAAGCGGTGCGATTAACTTGGCGAATGTTTTGGTGTGTTGATATCACTCCTTTGAAGGGCCGAACCATTCGGAACTTGGCGGCCCATTTTATTAGTTTTGGTTTTTGATATGATTTTAATATACGGACTACATTTTGCACAGCAGTTCCTGTAAACAATGTGAGAATCATCACCAGCGGCAGCTCAAACAGCGGTGGCTATACGTGCTGTTCTGTTTTATTTTTACTCAGCAGCGATGACCCACATCGTTAGTGTGGGCTGTGAAAAGAGGCACATATAACTAAACAGAAAGTAAATGCTGGAGCAAACGAAAGCTTGTTAACATAAATTTGATACCGAAGCGTAGGGGCCTATATTTAAAAAAAAAAGGTAAAATAAGCAAAACTCCAGCAAAACGCAGCAGTACGTCATGCCAAAAGGCAAAGAGGCCAACTTAGCCCAGAAAGTATTGTACCCACATTTTTAGAGAGCATTATAAAATGTGGTATCGTCATTAAAATAAATACTAAATATAAGTTTGAAATGAAGATTTGTTCGCTCCGCCTACAATAGGCTCAAAGCCTGTTTCCTAGTTTGCAACCGTAGGGGAAAAATGTAATTTATAAATCGACACAATGTCTGCAAAAACCCATTTTGAATAGAAAACAGATTTTACAATATACGCTGATCAAAACCCTACGTATCGTATAAAAAGGGTTTCGCTTAAAGTCACTGCATGTGGTGTCATTCAAGCGCGCGTGCATGTGACATTGGTGACATGTGTGAAATAAATAAAAGTGTTCTGACGGTAAGTGACACTGAGTATTAACATTTCAATACAAACTGCGTTCACTTTCTGACTTAAAAGGATATACCTCCCAGCGCCATTTTTCTCGATCCTCCACATCAAGTACGGCCCCAAAGTTTTATTTACTTACCGTTAGTCAATCCCTAACTAAAAATCAGTTTTAAAATGTGGTGTCTAGGACATTTTCTGTTGAATATTGGGGAATTTCATTTACTGTATCCTACGCGTATATGATCCTTCGAGTGCTTACAACTTGAATGACCTTGACAATTCAACGGTGTGTGTGTGCGTGTATTAATTTTTAATCGTTTGATAATAATTGAGAAATCAAAACTCTAAAAGACTAATGCGGTAAAAATTAAAATTATTTATGCCAATAGATCGACGAAGAAAATTATAAGATACTAACCCAAAAAATTATAAAGTGAGATTTTAAAATACCAAAATCATCCTGGTTTAGCGTCGACCCAATTAATGCGTTCATGCTGGTTCTTCTATTAGACGCAATGCCAACTGAGACCATAGTTGCGCTCTTCGCTGCGAGGAACGCAGCTACTATCTCAGTTGACCTTGCCGGTGCTAATATGCGCGGAGGCGATAAGCGCGTGGCTGTTATAAGGCAGGTGGAACGTTATAAAGTAAGACGGATGTTGCTTTAACCAATGAGCAAAAACAGTCGTTGTTCCTGGAATTAGGGTTCAAATTACAGTTCGTTGCGTTCGAGTGAACTCTCATCAGTTTTAGTCTTCTGTACAGCCGTACCGGCTGAGAAGACTATTGCAACGACTTTGTCCGTCCGTCGCTTTTTTCAACTTCGCAACGGTACCAGAAATTGACGACCACTGTTTACAACGTTCGATTCAGTGGCAAAATTTAGTTATATAACACGGCAAATTAAAACATCGTTGCCTCCTTACAGCTAATAGACTTCTTCGACGTAACTAAATTAAATAATAACATTTCATCGTCGAATTGAAATCCTAAAAATTTGTGTTAACGCAGCCGTAAAAACAAAAACGTTTTAGCTTCGTTTAAAAGAGTCTTGTCGCATTGTTGCATGAATGAATAGGCTTACGATCGAACCAAATTCTCCATTAGGCCTATCTGCTACTTACGAAACCAAAACTGCCGTTAAAAAAATTAGGCCTAAAAAATGAAACTTAGATCTAAAATCACGTTACCATGGCAACGTCAATAGTTGCTACGAGTCGCTGCTGCAGCGTTTCTCCTGTCCCTTCCCTACTACCACTGATCTATATTAGGCTACGTTGCGCATTACGTTGTAACACTGTAACTGTGTGCGCGGAGGCATACTGTGTTGCAAAAATGACTAGGCTTACTGTATACAATCCAAATCTCCGTTAGTTGCTACTTACGAAATTAAAGTTGTAAATTAGGCCTAAACGCTGACAATTATGCCTAAAACGTAAAATAAGCTTAAAAGCTAACACATCTGTAACGGGCAATTCTGATGGTTACTGTTTTTAGATTACATAATAGAGATAGCTGTTGTAGTGCATAATAGAGGTGTGCGCCTCAACATTGGAAGTGGAAGAACTGTACAGAAGACCAATGCGACTAGATAGTCGCTGTAGTCCCTTGTTAATTTGTGTACCTCACAGCTGTGAGTATGGGGTTACGAGCTCTAATGGTTTTTTTTTCTAAACGGGGAAGCCGTTTTTGTTCAGTTTATTATCCTAAATTGTAATTTTTCTTCTGTACTTTTTTTTTACAGATTTATTTCCACTTCCGTGCCAATATTGTCCAGATATTTGCAGTGTTTTTGCAACTCGGTTTTGACTGGCGATAAACTCGCTGGCATTCCTTGGCAATTCTCTGCCACGTGATGACAGATTAAGAGGAAATTAATGGGAGCCCGTTTATGTATTTTGCTTGTAGTAGCTCGACGGGCCATTAATGTGACTGACTGATGGTAGCAAACCGAATAGTATAAAATCCCTCCCACCAAACCAACCTCCTCGTCATCTTTCCTCCCCAGGACATCGTTAGCAATCAACACCTAGACCGTGATTCAGAGCAGTCAGGTGTGCGATAAGTGACGCACGCAATCCCAGCTGCGAATTTGTTTCGTCGAATTATTTTTTAATTAGCGTGCTGCAAATTAC
>JAHWFP010019120.1:0-32261 GCA_023313725.1 Lithobius niger
AATCCTGTGATTGTGTTACAATAGTTTAGTCTTCTGACAGGCAGAGCATAGCAACAACTTTGTCCATCCATCACCTTTTTCAGAGGTAGTCAAGTGGACTTTAAAAACACGACAATTAAAACATCGTTGTTTCCTTACAGCTAATAAGCATTCTTGACTTAACTCAATAAAATAATAACATTTGATCGTTGCATTTAACCATCACAGGAAGTCACGCAACCGTAAAAAGCAAAAGGATTTCGTTACGACTTACACTGGCTTCATTAAAGAAAAACTTTCGACACACCGTGTTGCATGAATGAATTGGCCTACTCTCGACCCCAATTCTCCGTTAGCTATTACTTGCGAAATTAAAACGGTAGGTGCATAAAATTAGGCCCAAAAACTGAAAATTAGGCCTAAAATCTAAAAATAGACCTAAGAGCTAACAAATGTTTAACCAGCAATTGTAATAGTCACTACTTTTAGATGATAATCAGAAACAAAACTGACAAGTTTCAACGCTATAGAGCAATGACATTTGCCGCCATATTGGCACCAGCATGGGTTTTGGAGGGCATAACTACAAGGTGCACTACATAAATATGGAGGGAAAAACAACGGAAGAGCGGATTTCTTAGGCTTAAAATAACGTTGTTTTCTCCAACAACAAAAATCGCGCGTTTTACGTCTAAGAAATCACTCTTAACAGCATCGGCTTCAGTATGACGCGCTTCTGTTTCTCTCTGCAGTGCCCCTTGCAGCTAACCCATTAAGGATCCAGCATAGAGTTATATACAATAATACTAAAACGTGTCACTGCTCTATAAGTTGTAACTGATCTACCATATACAATTACGGTGCGTCAGTAGTATATGAACAGTAAGTATTCTTGCTACTCTGACATTAATAAGCTCTGTTCTTAATAAAAGTGCAGAATAAAAGTGCAGTGTTATTTTTAACTGTAACTAGCCACATCGCTCGCTTCACTCGCGGAGGTTTGCATGAACAATGACGTCATGAACAAACATCACGAGGATAAAAAAAAACGTTGACGTTACTTTTATAGGGTTTTCGCGTATTTGAGGGTCATAATACAAGTTAAAGCCATGAAAATAAGCCTAACCGAAGCACAATTTAATTATCTTTCATTTGGTCCTGGTCTCATCTTTGTAGGTGCCTTAGTTCCAAAAGAGTAAAGGTACAAACGCCCACGCACACACGCAATTTAGTATTTCGCATTTAAATTTTGTCGTCTGTCTACGTAACATAATTTAATTTTACTGCTAAACGGGTATTCTGTACTGCATTTTAAATATCCGTAAATCGACTAACTCCAACAGCCTTTCCACCAGTTTCCACGTGCTTCACTCTTGGCCGTTGCTTCAATCCATTGTTGCTGCACGATCTGAAAACTTCGAGGCTTCCACGAAAAGAATAATCTCCGTTGGCGTCGTCTCGCTTCGCTCGAAGAGGTTCCTTATTGCTGCACCACTTTAAGTAAGATTTAGATGACTATTATTTTGTCACCATTCGTGTGTAAATGTCATCCCGTACTTCTAACGCTTGTATCCAACATATATGAGGATAATAAAATATTGAGCAAAGCAGCGTGCGTTTATTGATTTTTACTGAGAACAACCAGTTATTAACTGACTTGTTCCTTGTTGGTTTACTGCCGCCTAACCATTGTTAATAGACTTTCCCGAAAAGCACGAAAAAAAATTTGGTCAACAATCGTTGACGTCATGTATTGTGGTGTGATTGTTGCTGATTGTTGAAAACCGTAATTTTTCGTTAATTTGGGATATTTAGTACCTAAATTTGAATTTAAGAATACGCCTAAGAGAAATTCGGAGAACCAATATTTCAAGAGGAGTAGAAAGGCACACATATAAATATATAAATAAATAAAGACACTGAACGGTTTTAATTATGTTAGATGCAGTGTCTTGTTGATTCAACGCATTGCCTACACAGGACGTAACTTTACCTTGTCTTTCGTTAAAAATGTTACTAACAATGGGGACGAATTGTTGGAGAACAGGTGGCGCGCTCCCAACGTTCATAGAAATATCGTTACAAATTATTTCAATCTTTGCCGTTAGTTCCTTTCCAATGGTAAAACCATAAAAGCGCACGATTTCCAGTCAAATATGAACTGAATGACAAATTTCACCGAGATTTGTCACGTAAAATATTTTATCTCGATGGCAGAACTTTTTTTCAGTGTTGCTTAAAATAACTATCTTCACACCCTCTTTCCACCTTGATACAGGTGGCACCTTGATGCATTGGGAATCAGCTAATGGCGTCAGGGTGCAAAGACCGCCTATTTCATCAAATTCTAGGCTGATTGGCCGCATAATAATGTACCCTCACAATCACCAAATTCGTGAAAACCGTGAATCCACGACTTTCAGATAAAAAACCGCAGCCAGTGGCTGCTAATGTGTCATTGCTGCAATTAAATAACGTCTTTCTTGCAATGAAGTCTGACAAGTGAACTTGGCAGTGGGGCCACCGTGATTCTTCATAAAGGTCGCTGTTGCAGTGCATGGTTGAGGTGAGCGCTTCAACATTTTCGTTGAAAAAGTGGTTGAATTAGCGGAGGTGTAGTACATAAGACCAGTTGCGACTAGATAATCGCTGCAGCCGTTTGTTTATTCTTATTTTGCTATTGGTTTATGGTTATCTACAACGTTCTAATTTACACCAATATGCTATGATGCGTAGCTTTAAAGTTAGGATTGTGATAACCATGAATAGACATGTCAAGATCCCTCAGTCTCACACATTCTCTATAAGTGAATTCCTAATTCTACATACCTATTATTTTGGTAATTGTCATCGTAAGAAAATGCTGACCCTGGACACGGACTTATGACTCACCATACATATTGCTCTTTGGCCAATCATTAGATGTCAGTCAAGATAAAAATGAATCAGGACGCAAAACCAAGAGTTTTCATATACGTCCACATTTTCCCATTAATTTTCCCTTAAATGTCTGTCTGTAGGTTACACTCCAGTTATATGTTTCAAGGTTTGCAACTTGAGGCCTCTTTCCGTGGTATTTATTTTGATAACCTCTAACAAGTTTCTTAGATCAGTAAACTCTTGCTAAGGACGGATAGTCGTTCATCGTCTTCAAGCTTTCCTAGAGCGTTTCAAAGCCATTTCAAGTCTTTCAAAATGTGTTTCCATTTTTTGAGGTCGACTGGTCTACAAACAAGCTCATCACATCCATTATGTCCGATTTACATGGGCTGGTGGTTTTCAAGACTTTTGTGTGTTTTGATGTTTGGTATGAGTACTTACGGTTAATTTCGGCCGAAAACATTTAACGTGGTTGCCTATGAATCACCCATTTCTCTAACATTTTCTTCCATGGGGCATATTATGGAAAGAAGTCTTTAGATATTTGGAAAGCATTTCAGGTGAACAGCAGCCATGGATGGTTTGGGAAAAAATTGCGCTTCCATCAATAAAAAAGAGAAATGTGGTGAAAATTGGTCTTTTGAGAATTTGGTTCTACCACATGGTTAAAGTGTAACCCGCGAACCCTGCCACGACGATCCCTTTGGGGCGAAACGCCCTTTTATTTTCTTTCTTTTGCACCCAATTGATCCGACGCCCCATCGATGGCCACCAGCCTTCCTTCCTTCCTACCATCGTCCGCACGTGCATGTTATCAAATGCAGTGACGTAAAAAAATGGAATAAAGAAGGAAAAAAGGACATCCATGCACGAGGAAAACTCGTATCAAATTCTGAAATAGGTAGCGACCTGTATGGCTATAGCTGCTCAGGTCAAGCGACTATGCTATAGCAGTACACATACTAAAACAGATTTTTACATACGTTTACACATAATTTTACAGATTTTTGATAATAAATAACCTTCTACAATGGCAACATTGCTGCCCACCAAGTTGATCTACCTGTACGAGGAATACAGGAGGAACATGGAGTGAAGAGTCATAAACAGCATAGATCATGACACCGGTGTGTAAAATCGAACCAGCATTAGACTTCTTAAATCTGTAAACCAACGGTTGCACTCACTGAGCTGTGAACGACATGAAAGTCAATATTTTTTTTTATTTCCTCGTTTTGTAAATGCATTTTTGTAGCAGAAAAATTTGACGAGTTGGGTGCTGGGAAAAACGCTACGACAGACAGAGCATGAATGCTGTCCAACATTCCTTGTTACTAATGAAACTTGTTAGAGGTTATCAAAATAAATACCATGGAGAGAAGCCTCAAGTTGCAAAGCTTGAAACATATAACTGGAGTGTAACCTATAGACATTTAAGGGAAAATTAATAGGAAAATGTTGACGTATTTGAAAACTCTTGGCTAGTTGCTGAATCTTGTGGCTTGACGTGATCGCAACCATGTCGTTGATGACTCACCAGAACACACACTTCTTTGTCATGTAGAATGTAGAAGATGCATGCATCAGAGCGGCACCTCTTCATCCCATTCTTGGGTATCTCTTCGGCAAAAGGGATGTACCATCTGCGCTTTGATTATTGTAGGCCATACAGACTTCGAATGATGCAACATACTTCTATGCTCTTGACCAAGAACGACAAACCTTTTGGTTGATCCATAAAAATCTGCTGTTCATCTCCTAAGTGACTGTTTAAGTATGCTGTTTCAACATCGTACTGATATTTAAAATAGTTCATCTGGACAGCCACAGAGATAATTAATCTGATGGTTGGTAACCTGGCGATGGGGGCTGTTTCAAATTGTTCCAAACCATAAATTTGTGAATAGCCCTTGGCAACGAGACGCATTTTGTGGCATTCGATTTCACCATTTAAGGTTTTTTTTTTGTTTGCACCCACTTACTCCAAATAGTTCTTGTACCTTGAGGTAACTCCACCAGCTCCTAGGTATAACTGGCAAGTATAGAACCGAATTCATCATTCATGGCGATTTTCCACCAACCCGCATCAGGGTTGTTCATAGCTTCAGTGACGTTTCTTCGTCCCTCAGGTACAGCATACAGTGCAAAATATAGGGTTGTCATAAAGTCTTTACCTGATTACAAAAACGTATTAAACAACAAAAACTATGATAGGTACAAATACATGTTTTTTTGCAAAACGAAGCTCAACTTGTAAAGTTTTTTCACTAGGCGTTACACTTGCCACTAGATCAGGGTGGCGTTGCAATCGCCAAGAAACCAAAAAAGGCGTAGTTGCAGCAGAAATCTCCCTGCATGCTATGGTTTCACAAAAAATGATAAGCAATTTATGGAGCCCTACAGTCAATAAAGACGTGTACCTTGATATGTTGTAGCTCTTTGTTGCACTACAGTTGCAACAATGTCACCCATGGATTGTTGTGAAGATGGTGTACTGCCACACTGCAGATTATGTGTTCGTGAATTCTTTATAAAACCTTACCCACCGATGGATTGGGAGGCATGATCCAAAAGTATGGCCACCCAGATCCCCGAATAATACCCCCATGACTTTTTGTGGGGGTATGTATGCAGTGTACAAAACGCCCATTGCTAACACAAAAACACTTAAAGGACAGGATAACAGCTGCTATAGCGATGGTAACTGAAGTGATGTTCGCCAATACATGGTGGGAAAACAAATATTGCCTTGATGTGTTCATGGCCACAAACAGAGTACATGTTGAAGTCTACTAGCCTAGTGGAAAAAAACTTCATGAGTTGAGCTTCGTTTTGCAGCAAACCGTATACATATTTGTACCTAGCATAGTTTGTGGTTATTACATTTTTGTAATCATGTAAAGACTTTATGACCTAATCATTGCTTTCTTCTTGAGTATCTTCAAAAGTTTGGTAACCACAGTTTAATGTACCAAAACCAACTCCGACGAAGACATCTGGTAAATATTTAGAATAGCTATTAATATGCTCTGCTCCTTATGACTCTTAGCTCTGGAAGTGCAATCGGACTGATATTTTGAGTTGGTTCAGTCATTCTTTTAGCTTCAGGGACGTGGATTTCATCAACTTGAATTCTTTGGAATAGTTCAACCTTATCTTCAACCTGAGGTGGATTGAACAAATCAACAATTAGTTAATCTAAGTATTGCTGAAATTGTTAATTCGGCTGGAACCTATAACGTGTTCTTGGAAGGTTACGATTCGGTTAACAATGACTTTATTGTTCTAGATACCAAAAAGACGATACATTGTTGGTCGTAGCCGAGCATAATACAGGTGAAACCTCTTGAACCCAATTTGGAAAGTTTAAACGATGGCTTGAAAGCAAAGCAAAGACGTCCATACCGAGGGATTCACAATTGTATTTTCCCAAATCTGACTAGGAGTTACAGTTTTATTCCTGAATTCGTGCAATAGTTTTAATAAAAACAGCTGTGTTTACAAGTCTGCAATTGAATTTTGTTGGCAGCTGTGCTGGTATTAAAGTGGTACACAATCATTACTGTCAAATTAGCGTGTTCCGCCATCCCGTTTGAAGGAGAGTAGGGGTGAAAACTGGTGTTCATTACCATTCTACAGCAAGAATTCTTTCATCTAGTCGTTTCCGTACTCTTTCACGTGGTCAGATCGGAAAACTTTAATCTTTTGACCTGTTTCAGTATTCCTTGAACTTGCCAAATAATTGGTCTTAAAAGTTTAAAAATGCAACCACGCCACATTAACCTGCTTTTGCCATCAATGAAATTCGTAAAGTATTGCTGTAATTCTTGTTGGGAAAATTTTGCTCCCACCTAATGATCGACCCAATGAACCGATTTTCAATTTTTGTAGCATAAAATGTCGGTACTAACAAGGACGATGGCCGTTTGAACACTACTTAAGTTTACCATGATTAAAATATTCTTGTTGGGCGTGTTGCTCTCTCTTATAGATCGAACCAATGAACCCATTTTAAATTTGTATGGCTTAAAATGTAGGTATGTTGTTGGGACTTTTGACCTTTATCTCGTAACTGAATCAATACTATTTCCTGATGAAAAAAAAACAAATTCCTCTAACTTTGTTTAAATTGCTCTAATAAGCAATAGTAGAGTGAGTAATGAGAACAGGTTAATACTAAGAGTTTTCTGTGGTGACAAGAATCTCGAAATAACCTTACGAAAAACGCTGCGCAGATACCGATTTTATTGAAAGAAGTCTAATGAAGAGAACTTAGCATCAGCATTAATATTAGGATATGTATTAGGATAAATATTATACATACGTAGCCTAAATCTCGTTCATCTGATAATTATCTTTAATCTCGTTTAACTCATTTAAAGTGCGACCTGAAGCGACCTGAATTTGTCCTCGAGTCACCCGAATGATACTTCTTTCTCGGTGTTCTACACGTTTTTAATGACTAGGACTTGTGTAAGTGGTTACACCCTTCAAGCTCCTTTCTACCTATGAGTAGATAAACCTCCTTATTATTATATTATTCTTATAAGTGGCACTATCACCGATTGAGAGTTTGCAGAATCTGGCAACATCTAGCGCTCTATCTAGTAATGTCTATCAGTTGCTTGCTTCAAGCGAAGAATTGCACTACGTCATTTCTTTTAATGAAAAAGCTAGCCACTCGCCTCCTTAATTATTGGATGACAATTTGGTAAGTCCTTGTGCACCTGGGAGCGACCTGTAAAGATTAAAGATATCACTGCCGCTAGATGGCGCCATGGTATTCTCGTTGGCTTTTCAATCGGTAATAGTGCCACCAGGGGGTTGATACTCTACCAGCTCCAACAGTCGCAAAACGTAACTTCAAAGAAGGGTTACCAGCGCACCGCTTGACAAGCACTGCAGAAGCACAAACAACATGGCGCTGGACATTGTAGCTGGCGCCGGCCCACATCACAAACTGCCAAAATGCACAGATGGCTTACATGACTTTTTCTTTTATCTGTTTCTTTATAGCAATAATTTTTGTCCAAGGCTTACATCCGTATTTTAGTTAATACAACAATAATTAACTTTAAAAAGGGAATGTTTCACTAACAAGATTCTACATTGGTGTCATCTGTTGTCCATTATATCACTAACCTTTTTAACTTGTTCACCCTGGTGCACTAAAACAATCCTGTTTTTTCATGTCAAATTTCGTTTCTCTGAAAACTACTTATTTCTTTGAACTGTAATTTTACGGAAATTTTTAATAGTATTCGTTGGCTTGTGCAATATGCAGTGATATGGTTATCGGTAGGTGGCACCACAGTAGAATGGAACAACAGGACGGAAAGCCTAACAGGCCCGATTAGTGTTAAGAAAATACAGCTATAAACCTGTACCACCGTGTCAGTATGTCTCAGTGGTAGGACCTCGACATTTGGTTTCAGAGGTTTTTGGGTTCAATTCCCTGCTCAGGCAGTCGGACGTTTTAAGTCCAGAAGGCAACGTACGTAGGTTTGCATCCGTATTTATTTAACCCTTCTCGAGCCCATTTGACTTTCCGTCTTGTTTATTTCGGTTTTCATTTGGACTTAAATCCCAGATTGCTTGAGCGGGAATTGAAGCCTCGACCTTTGAGACCAAAGACCGAATTCCAACACCGTAGTCATACTGAACAGTATTGTGCTCCAAGCAGATGCGTAGAGCACTCATAGGCAGTGTAGAATACTGGAAAAAGGACCTCGTTTCTATTTTGTTGGTTTTTGAACCCGAGGTAATGATTAATAGAGACACACTGGGGCATTCATATTGCGAAGCTAGAGGTAAAATTCTTGGACCGTTGCAAGATAAACTTCTGCAAAAGTATTTACCAAGAATATTTTCATTAATCAAGAGTGAAAATTAGAGGTTCAGACATCGAAGGAGATGAGATACCGCCCTAGTTCGAACTAGAGTGGCACTGCTTCGGAATTGGTTTCGTAGGTCGAGGGTTCAATTTCCGATCAGACAATCTGGCATTTATGTCTAAAAGCATTGGGGAGGGGGGGGGATCCGATGATTGTAGATTTATTTTGTAGATAGGAATTATTCTCATTTAGAGGATAGCTAATTGCTCTGTGTATGAAGCTAATTTTAGTGTAAAACAGAAGCCAACACAGTAACATGAGTCTGAGGGGTGCTATCTATCTACTACCTCATGGAACTTCCTTCGGAATTGATCTTCGACCAAAGGGAGACAAACGTCATAAGGTCGGTTGCGTGAGAGATCAAACTGCCAATCAAAACGCAGTGGCTGCTTGGAGAGTAGGTAGGTAGACCAGGCGGCGACGTTTTGCATATGTTTTACACATTGTAGGGGTTTATGGGGGTTTTTCCACCCGTCGTGCGAAAAATCCAAAAAAGCTGTCTTATTACACAAGAGAGAATTGCTGTATGCGAAGATTGAAGCTGAAACTTTCACTCACTCACAGCAAGGGATCTTCGTTCGAACCAATAATCACCCACCGATTTTTACTATCAGCCCCATATTTTCGAACAAAACCGTTAGTTGGGATATTAACAAAGAAAGGGGAAATACATGCTTGGCGTTTAATGATCCATTTTACTTCCTCGAACTGTAATAACATTTCCAAGCAGTAGTTCCATGGGAATGGAATAACTCCTTGTGAGATCTTAGACAAACTAAATAAAGTAAAGTAAGTCAGTTCCTTTTTGTCTGTTTGCCCAGAGAAGCACGTACGAATGCCATAATTTATGTTGCCAGAAGGACACCTAGAACAACTGATTCTATTTACTCTAGCATTTGACGGTAACACTTAATTTTCCCGATCTTATAACTCGTGGCCAGTCTATACAAATTCGACCAGTACCAAGAATCGAATCAGCTTCATAACAGGTTTAAATGTACAAATCAACGAATCTATAGACTGAGCTACGATCACATGAAAGTCAGGATAAGTTCATAAAATGAATGCATTTTTTTTAGCAGCCTACAAAAACATGCTGAGCTGGGCTCTGTTCCTGTCAAATGCTAGAACAGGTAATGAATCATCCGAACACGCTTTGATCCAAACTCTGCATTATTACTAAAAAACACGTAAGCGTATAAAATACGGATGTCAACCTTAAAAACTTGAAGTTCTAAAAAAATAGATAGAAGTAATAGACATGTAAGCCATCAGCGTCGCAGTCATACATGTAAAAGAATCTCCAGCATCCCAAAAATAAGCTGGAGCTGTTTTTACACATACTAGTGCGATGCTGATGGCTATGTCTTTTTCTCTATCTGTTCTTTTAGAGCTTTACGTATTTTAAGGCTTATACCCGTATTTTATACGCTTAAGTGCTTTTTAGTACTAATATCTGTTTTTTGTTCTTGTCCTAACAAGAATAACAACAAAAAGAATATTGTAATCATCTTAAAATGACTGTTATAGGAGTCGTGGCCTTTTAAACACTTAGTTTTAATCTGTAAAATCTGAAAAATTGGGTTAGTAGTTTGATCTCTAGTGAGAGAAAGAGTCCCAATAAGAACAACAACAACAAAAATATTGTAGTCACATTAAAACAGTATCCCAAAGGACCTGGCCCTTGCCAAGACAATACCGACATTTTAGCCATAAAAAGTGAAAATCGGTTCATTGGTTCCGGTTGCGTTTGCAGCAAACTTATTATTATTATATCTAAGTGAGAGCAAAATTTCCCCCAACAACAACAACAACAACCAGAATGTTGTAGTTACATTAAAATCGCGTTCAAAAGGTCCAGGTCCTTGATAATGCCTATATTTCAAGCTATAAAAATTGGAAATTGGTTCGTTGGTTCCATCTGTAAGTTGGAGCAAATTATTTTCCAACAAGCAGAACAACAACAACAATAATATTATTGTAGTCAAATTAAATAACCTTCGAAAGGCCTTGGTGATTGTTCATACTTACTTTTTAAGCTATACAACTTAAAAATCTGTTCATTGACCTTCAGATGAGGGAAACAACAACAACAACAAACAACAACAACACAAACAATACAAACAAACAAACGAGTTGTTTCCGCTGGATTCGTCCCCTGAAGAGGAGGTCTGTATCATCGGCAGATTCCAGGAGGTCGCTGCCGATATTCGGATCTTACGTCCTTCTGAGTGTGTTCTGTTGGGGGCTCCTTTATCCGATGAAGCCATTGAGACTTGTTTAGACGAGAAGACCGAGGCCCTTACCACCATGTCTGGAAGGCTGAGCCTCCTCTCTGCTCACTGCGGTTTTTTTTTGCTCAAAAACTCGCAGTCCATCCCTAAGCTGGCATATCTTCTTCGCTGTGCTCCCGCTTGGAGATGTCCGGACGGTCTCCGCAGACACCGTCGGCTTGGGAGCATTGTTCACTGCCTGTGTCCAGTGGTGGTCTGGAGATTTGCCAAGCTTCCAGCCTTTCTCTTCCTGCGTTCTTGGCTTCTTCTTTCAGTGTGGCCGAGTTGGTTGGGGATGTTTTGCCTGTGATTTTCAACGACAGGCCAGACCCATCTTTCATTGAAGGAGTGAACCTTTGGTCCCTGTCCAGCGAAACACCACCTCCTATTGCCAATGCCCAGAAGTTACAGCGAGAGTAGGAAAAGCCATGCATTGATAGAATGGTCCAGGGTCTTCACAAGCGGGCTGCTAGCCTTACCGACAAGGCCCGTATCTTGGGGGTTTCCACTAAGGAATCCGGGTGCTGGATTAATGCTCTCCCATCGCCACTGATTGGTACCCACTTGGATAATGGAGCTTTCCGCATTGCCATTGCGTTACGCCTTGGGTGCTTGATTTGCGACCCCCATGTTTGCCCCTGTGGTGCCCATGTCGACTTTTCTGGGACTCATGGCCTAAGCTGCAAGAAGAGTGCTAGTCGATGGTCCCGTCACTCGGCGGTTAACGATCTCATCAAACGTGCCCTGGTGTCTTCCAGAATACCTGCGCAGCTTGCACCCATTGGCCTTCACCGTGAGAATGGAAAATGTCCCGACGGCATTTCTTTAATCCCATGGAAGAGAGAGGGGGGGGGGCGTCAGCTGGTCTGGGATTTTATGTGCACAGACTGCTTGGCTCCTTTCTATTTGAACACCAGTGCCTTGCAGCCTGGGAGTGCCGCTTCTGTCGCAGAACAAAGGAAAAAGGCAAAATACGCATATCTGGGTAACCAGTACATCTTCTGCCCCATTGCCATTGAATCTTTGGGCTCTATAGGTCCCGACGGCCTTTCTTTGCTGCATACCATTGGCCGCAGGATTGCTTCCTCTAGTGGAGAGAAACGGGCTACTGCCTTCTTAATGCAACGGTTCAGCATTGCTGTTCAGCGGGGGAATGCCGCCTCCATTCTGAATACCATTCCCGCCACCGCGTCCTTGGACGAATACATCTGTAATCTCTAATTTTTTTTTTGTTTTCTTTTTTTTGTGACCTTTTATGTTGTTTTGTGTGTTTTTGTTTCCTTTTTGCTCTGTATTGCACTTTTTTGTCTCGTGTCACTATGTGGTGATTTATTGATATTGCTTTCGCACCATAATTATATTGTTTTGTAGCACGTAATAAATTCAACCATAGTCTGCGAAAAACAAACAAATAAACCAACCATCCAACCAACCAATAAACAAACAAACAAACATACCACTACTACTACTACTACTACTACTACTACTACTTGCAGTGAAATACTTTGGCACTTCCCAAAACACCGAATTTCGTCGGTCTATGAGGACACTGTAGGGTGTCAAGGTTTGACTTTTCCCCAATAATCTTCAGGTGTAACAACTATTATGGGCTTGAATTTGGGCTAATCATGCACATCGAACTAAAACCGTTAAATTTGGTACAATTTCTTAAAATACAAATCGAACTAGCTATATAACCCCTTCCAGATATCCCCTAACATTCCTGCGCCCCAACACACTCTCCTCTGAGGCTGATGACTAATAAATTTCTTGCTGATCGTTCGAAAACATGAATTGGTGCACAAGTCATTCTTAAGTGATTTCAAAGGTCGTGGGTTCGATTCCCCGCTCAGGCAGTCTGACATTTAAGTCCAAAAGGCAACGTAAATAGGTTTGCATCCGTATTTATTTAAGTAATTTTTAGCAGCACAAGTCCACCCGGCCGAGGAACCCCTATGAAATAACCCCAAATGCCACCACGCCCCTGTGTCCTCTTCATGAGGCTTGACCAACAAATTCTTGCAGATCGAGCTTAAGGCATGAAATTTGGTTCATAAATCATTCTTTGCAGTACAAATCGAAAGTAGTTTTATGGAATCCCTTTGAGATACCCCCATGGTTTCCCAGCGCCCCCCTGAGGTCAAGAAATTTGAAGAAAATGTAATTAACGTTAGCTTCGGAGTTCTGTGGATCCTAGGGTGAGTTGTGTTATATAACTTGAATATAACCCACAAACAAATAAGGTGATGGGGAAATCTTGAAAAGCACTCAGTCTTTAATTGACGAAATGGCAAAAATATGATTACATGACATAAGTTAATTCAAGGGCTGGCGTAACGTACGTTTTGGAGAACAAGGCCACCTGAACGACCAAAACGACCAAAAATACACGCCCCGATTAACAGAAATCGCAAGAATTCATTGTTCATTTTCGATCAATTATCTACGTAATATGGAAATAAATCCGTTACTCACATATCCAGGCTCGAATGTTGATCCGCAGCCTTACAGACCTAAAACTTCCGACCGGGAAAAACATAACTCCAATGGTGACACAAGAAAGACGGCACCGGCCGAAGGAAAGCAAATGTATTGTTACTTTTTAGACATTGTATAACTCGGACGTGATAACAAAAAGACAACCATTCAGGTCAAAACAGAAGAGAAGGAAAAATAAAAAAATATAATTAGGAGTGTACAGTCAACTTATCAAATTAAAACACTGTTGGGAGATAAAAAAAAAAAGAAAAAAAAAGAAGGAGGCGTTAGACCGTTTCGCTAGCTGCCCTGCTTCCTGGGGCCGTTGCTCTTGGGCAGCTAAAAAAAACGCGCCACTCTCAAACACTATTAGCAGTCCTGGCAAGCTCTCGCCCCATTGTTGCTCTCTTGTTGTTGCTTGCAGGTTAACCATTGTTCCCTAGTGTTGGTTGGTAAGCTGCCATCCCCATTAAGTTTTTACACTCCTTAACCGTTTTTTCCAAAGGTGCAGGCCGATTTTCCCCTACGCTCGTTGTTCGAGTGAGTTATGTCCTGAAAACCCCCAGCTTGCTTGAGCACCCCCCCCCCCCCTCCCATTGAAGCGCCACCGAACCTTACGTAATCTTACCTTACGGGAGTGAAATACTCAAATTATTTAAACTACCCTAGAAATCATTTAGTCCCAGATCTTGGGGGGGGGGGGAGTGCCCCAGTTTGCTTACCTCCTTCTAGTCTTACTTTTTAGAGGGAATTTCACAGTGCAACTTTGTGGTATGACCAGAATAACAATGGTACAGTAGGCAATAATCTTTTTTTTGGGGGGGGGGGGAAGAAATCGGTATGTTTGGTTCAGGGACACGCCAGGGTTGAAAGGAAAGGCAAGCAAACTGGGGCACCTCTTCCCCCCCCCCCAAGATCTAGGACTAAATGATTTCTAGGGTAGTTTAAATAATTTGGGTATTTCACTCCCGTAAGGTAAGCTCTAGGATAAGCTGGGGGTAACTTCCCCCTCTGTAATCAATAAAGCACTATCATACAGAAAGCCAACACGGGGTGCAGTAATGCAGGCCGCCGAGAAACGTCTTCAAGTTCATCTTCCCGTGAACGCTGGTTCAAATGAGCAGTTGATCTGATATTGTTCAAAAACATGTCAACAACTACTAACAATCTAGCGAAATGTTAAATATTACGACAAAGTCGATTAATTGTTAAAAAATGTGCGAATTAGTTCTGAATACTAGTTGCTACTCATTTGAATCGTCGCCGTTTTCCGCCATGTTTGAATCATAGGTTTGAATTGCCGGCTGGTGTGAGAACAGAGAACTTCTGGGAGCGAGGTTACATGATCCGAATGACGCCAGACATCCGAACGACCCTGGTATCTAGAGGGTCCGTGTAAAAAAAGTTATTTGCTGGCGGCCGCCATGCCGAACAAGTCCAAGTACTGTAAGTCTGAGCACTCCAATATTTATCTTAGTTCTTACCTCAACATGGTCATGGTTTTTCGATCAGCGTCTTTTGGGTAAAAAAGACGCTGATCGAAAAACCATGACATGGTCCTCCACTCCAAAGCTAATGCGCTCCGGCTTCGCCCGATACTATGTCAAGTACTAAGTTAACGTATTTTACCGCTTGTCAGCGAGTTGTGCAATTTACTGTCTTCATGGATTAAAACGTAGAAATTATCACAGTCCCCACCAAAGTTTCCTGTGTTTATTCTGCTTCCCATTCTTTCTGCTTGTCTGCCCTTTCCACGGACCAACCTCTGACGCCCTTCCAACCTTAAAGCTGCCTACACCAAGACAGTCTCAGGGACAAACTTCCAGTAGGAAATGCCCCAGATACGTTTAGTTGTAGGCAAACTACGTCGTCGTTTATGCTAGTTGAAACCCTCAACATCTTCAGTTTCACTTACCTCCTTTTGCTCTTACGGAGACGTATACACCTCGAAGCCCACATTTTTGGTAGCACTGATGGTAACACCATTTTGGTAGCGTTGCCGTGCAACATTTTGGTACTAATAGTACAATTTCGTAATATATTGCAACTTGTTTTCATGCCGTACTACACTTCGTAGCAATTGTTTTCTGTCCAATAAATTTGCCAGAACGTTTTGCACCAGCAACGTATTGCCATGAATCACGACAAGCAAGTACCGAACTTTGTTCCACTGCCCAACCAGCCTTGTACCCAGTGACATTTTCCGGAGTAAACCAGCTAACCTAACAAATTACGCCGCTTCATAGAGGAAATTTGGCACTTAAGGTTGCAGCACAGATCTAACCTAAACTGCTTAGTATTGACTCTTACGGTGGGGATTTCCAGTTGAGGTCTACAGTTAATCTTGGGCGTAAGTTTGGTATCACGAATATACGGCGATTTCCAATGCGAACTAAGTTGAAGGCTAAGGAATTTAGAGCCCCTAAGTTGCAGCCTAACTTAGTACGGAGCAGTTAGTCCCAAGCTGGAAAAATCGGTGATTTCCAATCAGGTTTAGCGATAATCCTCGGGTTAATGAGCATGTTAGGCCTGGGACTAAGGATAAAATTTAGACCCAGGCACACCATGGTCTAAGTTGAGGTTTAAACACCTCTTTCGAACGCGATGCTTCACTGCACGACGTGAGTGTTGGTATGAAGTGTAATTTCAGGGGTACATTTCCCCACCAGATCAATTCAAGTGTCACTCTGGTTAAAAGTTATCGTCAGGTCGGTAGGAGATGATAATTTTCCCTTTCTACAATAGGGACATAACATTTTCAGTTCATAAATGTGAATTGGTTTAGGTTTTCGAAGTGACCACATACATTGACATGTTTTAACAGATTAACATAACTAATAGTTACCGGGGGCCATAGCAACTCCGAGGATGGGCGGGGGGGGGGGGGCCTGGGGGGCCGCCCCCCCCCCCCCCAAGAAGACGTACAATACAGTTGGCAAATTCGAGTTGCCAAGCTCGGATTAAATATCATTGCCAAGTCCCGTTTCCATGAATACTGGTTAATCATTATCATCCTTCGGTCAGTTTAAAGTAACGTTTCAGATGTTTTTTTTTTATTAGCTTTCGTAACGTTTAGCGTGCGAGTAACTGAAACGCTGCTCTTGACGGTTTCTAATCGCTCCTCCACCCACGCGACTGGTAAGAAGTATAGTCTGGTTGCCAAATGGCATTTTTAACCTAAACCTGGAACTAAGGTCCGCCCAATGTTTTATGGTGTTTTATGTTTCTTCAAGACATACTTAATGAAATTCTGCAGGGCACCACTTTGTCATCCTTGGGCAAATTTAAATATCAAGTTGGCGGCCAAGATGGCTGAAAAATCATATATCGGCCATATCTTTGCTTATAGAACAGACAGATAATCATTTTGGCGTCTAACTGCTACCAGACTAGTATGCGAACTCGGAGCTAGCGGGAAAAGAGCCGGTTTGTATGCCTGTTAGCCTATCACCACCATGGCTTAACATATCATAGACAATGTAGAAACTTTAAATAACATATGCTTAAACTGTGTCTCAGCCAAGTTTAAAGGCTGGATAAGTATTAACTTTGCAAAAATCATACACAGTTGGTAAAATTAAAAATTGAGTTGGCTATTTTACTTCATGTAGCTTTTCTCTGTTAGACAGTGCCCAGACGAGGCGATTCAGCAGTAAGGAGTAACTCCTAACTGGTATTTCGGGGGGGGGGGGCAGTTACTGATATATTAATAATCCAAAACATAACATCACAGCCAGGATTTAAAAACGTTCTTAAGTAAGGGAGAAACGATAACAAAACTACATAAAACAAAACATAGTAACAATTTTTGCCAAGTTTTCGCAGTCTGAAGTCGTGAAAACTCACAAATTTCATTTACTAGTTCGTCTGCTAGCCCATTCTGCTATTTTTTTTTAGTTAAAACAGAACTTGCACTAAATCCGTACTTCATGAAAATCGGGTATAGCTAGCAAAATTAAAAATTGAGTTGGAAAATTGAGTTGGCTGTTTGATTTGCTGTAGTCCTTTTTCTGTTCACCTATCTCTGCTAAGATTTGATGATCCTTTTTTTGCATTAATGCAGAAACAATTCCTTTTTTTTATACTACAAACTTGTAAAGAATTCCAAAAAAATTCGAAAGTATACAATTTGACAATAAGAGTCCATAAGATCTCAAATTAAAGGACAAAAGCGACCCAAAGGCACTAAATTAGGGCAAAAATTACCTAACATCCCTGAATCAAGGGGAAAAAAATGAAAATGGGGCAGTCGATTTCATATTATATTTAAAAGCTTTTCTCCAGTAATACCTCAAATTGTTTTGGACAAAGCTGAGTGAAAGGTTTCGCCGTTTTTTTCATCTTTCTTGCTTTAAAATGTGCAAGTTTTTTGTAGTAATACCCTCTAGTTCGTTTGGGATAAACTGAGCAAGAGATTTCACTATTTTTCTGCTCTTGACAGTCCATTTGAAAAAAATTTTTCCCCTACTGCCATGCTTGCACACAGCAGTTCATTGGCATTCATTACATAGCCTAGAAATCCAAAAATGTATCCTTAACCCAACCCCATTCGTCAATGGCTAGCTACGGGCCTGTTTATGTAAATTTAAACTGAAATCTGATAAATTTGGAAAGAAAATATTAAAAAAAATTATTCAGTCAATTAATTTTTTACCAAACCTGCTATCCTGAAAACCGAATAAGAAAAATCACCGAATTTGCTTGAAAACAATTGATACACGAACTCGACGTATCTTGGAGAAACCAAACGCGTCGATACTGTTTACATGTGATATGACGTCACAGGAAGGGTATTAAGCAATCAGAGTACTGTACTAGCTAGACACCAACATGGAAATCGCCAAGATTACCCAGTAATACTTTAGGCCAAAGGTCGGGGTCTAGCTAGTATTGTACTAGTAAGTCCCCAACTTAGACTAGCATTGAAATCACCAGTAAATTTAGTCTGAAGCTTAGTCCTGAGGTCGAGGTCTAGCTAGGCCGGGGCTTACATTTCGCCCGGTCGCGTTTAGACCTCAACTGGAAATCCCCACCTTTAGAGACGCTAATGCCTCCACTGTCGAATGAATAATCCCTTTACAGATTATTATTATTTTTATGCAAACCTTATTTATCCTCGTATCAGTTTTTTATGCCTTGTGTTAAGCAAATATTTACAGTGTCAGCATCATGTCAATGTATTGTATGTAACTTTCAGAGGTATCCTTCCTTGTATCCTTCCTTAAGTCACGGTTACAATTGTGTATAATTGGTTGCGTAGATTAAGCTACAGCTTGTGATTTATCTGTGCATGCAACCCGTTCATGTTCGACGCTAATTACGACGAATCAAGCAGCGTAGTTTACCCTTTGCTAGAATCTTGTCGCGAAGTTCCGCATGCTTCCCTCACTCCCTGCGTATCTACGGAACGTGAATTAGAGGCATGATTCGTTTTGCTTGAACGTAACAACTTCGGTCTTGGTGAGCAGCGCTATTTGCCTCCTTCCCCTAACGTAACACGAACAATAATTAATCGAGTCTTGTAAAATTGTTAAATCTTGACATTAGACAACGCCGATCCCTTTTATTTATTGTGTTACCTACAAATTTTGATTTTCGTTTTTATGCTGCGAAAACTTTTAACATCCAGAACCACACTAGTACTCCCCTGTGTAGTGGTTCACCCTGCTGCCTAGTTCTAGCAGCCCAGGTCACCCCTGACGCACTAACGCGTAATATTTTGAGTTACTGCATGCGTATTAAATGAACTCAGAGTCACTTTTTATACCAATTACTGCCAATAGTGCATTTTATGAACAACTTTCAACAGTTTTTCCATATTTCCCATGGTATATCAAGTTTGTTTAATGTTTATATTGATAGACCGTAATGAGGGCCAGCCCCCCACCTCGTGGCGTGACTCGAACTTCCTACCCCTATTTATTGCCTTTTCTGCTGGTTTTGTCGACATATCACACGTTTTAATACTGTGATCCGGCTATTTACCCTTTGATGTTAACAAACCGGGATTTTTTCTTCTATTGCAACGTCCTCTTGCCTTTCCGGTATTTTCTCCGTTGTTTTACATAATTTTTTTCAGATTTCATCGTTCTTTTCGTGATTTTTGCCATTTTCTCCCTTCCGGTATTTTTTGTGTCCGTGTGCGTAGCATGGCGTTGTGGTAAACATTTGTTGGTTTGAGTTGCCTATTCTCTCCCCCTCATAATGGCGTATTTTAACTGGGTTCAGCCTACCATGACTGTACCTGCGGCACCCACATATAAAGGCATCGAGGTCTTGACCGACGACAACTACCAGATCTGGGCCTTGCGTATGCAAGGATTCATAGTAAAGAATGGTTGGGATTTAGTCCTCAATAATGCTCCCCCTGAAGGCGATGTTGATCTCGAGGAGATAGCCGCTTATAGACCGAAAAATGGGGACTGCCTCTGCTTCCTCTTTCAAACCATCTCCCCCGCAATTCTGTACCAATTCCAGGGCATCACGGAAGCAAGGACCATCTGGGACACCTTGAGGGCACGTTATGGGCAGCAGTACCAAAACTACCGCGAATTCCTATATAGGCACTTCATCAGGACTCGGGATCCTACTAATGGAGTCCATTCCTATGTTCATAACTCGCATGGTCGGTCTGAGCCAATGCCCTATACTCTGCAGCACAACCCTCGCCTCCCCGCGTCCCCTCGCCTTCGCCGGCATCCCCGAGGCCACAGCACTTCTCTCGCCGATTGAGTGGTCTCCCGCAAGTTACCATACTCACTGCGCACGCTCGACCACCCATCGTGGTTGTCTCCGATGACGACATTGAGGAGACGTTCCGGTCTTCTTGATTAGACCTGTGTTTATTTGCTTGTCATGTAGTGTGATATTGTTGGTATATCTTATGTATCTCTTCCATTAACTCCGCTAACTTATTGTATATTGTTTTTCCCATAACGATTGCGTTTCGACTGGCGCGTTAACACATAACTCCTTCCTTGTATGTTCTGTGGATTTTTTTCTTCTGGGGCACTTATGTTGCCTTTGGCCCTTGTCGGGCTATGCACTGATGTTTCACTGTGTAATTACTCTTTCTATGGCACTTGTTAGTTGCTATGTTGTTGTTGGTATTTACGCCCTTGTTGGGCTATGTTGTTTTGAACATGTTCCTTATACATTGCCCTAACCTCTTGTTAGAGGTTTATTTTACCGTGATAAATATTTTTCCCATGTTTTTCCATGCTATGAGGTCAGTGTTCGTTACCAACGCTCTGCTACCCACGTGGACTTGCCCCTTTTCACGCCCACGAGGGGTGGGGGGACACAGCTCAAAACTATACAATTATTAGAGCTAATTGTCAAAATCTCTATTCCTCTAAGCCCTAGTTGTAAGAATTTTTTTTTGCAAACTGTCATTTAATGTGCGTAAAATGTGACTCCCACTTGCTATTTTGTAACTTGTGGAGAGATGTAACCTTACACTGGACGAAAACTTACCAGCCCTCGAGGGGGAAATGTTACACCGTTTTGCTAGCTGCCCTGCTTCCTGGAGCCGTTGCTCTTGGGCAGCTAGACGCTCCACTCTCAAACACTGTATTAGCAGTCCTGGCAAGCTCTCGCCCCATTGTTGCTCTCTTGTTTCTATAATAATAATAATAATAATAATATAGGTTTGTTGCAAACGCAACCGGAGCGACAAGGACTGGGTCGTCACTGACTGCCGTTTCTCGCTTGCAGGGTAACCATTGTTCCCTAGTGTTGGTTGGTAAGCTGCCATCCCCATTACGTTTTGTATACTCCTTAACCGTTTTTTCCAAGGGTGCAGGCCGATTTTCCCCTACGCTCGTTGTTCGAGTGAGTTATGTCCTGAAAACCTCTGTTGCCGTTCGGTTTCTATGGAATGTGACGGCCACCATGCCGAACAAGTCCAAGTACTGCAAGTCTGAGCATTCCAATATTTATCTTAGTTCTTACCTCAACATGGTCCTCTACTCCAAAGCTAATTCGCTCTGGCCTCGCCCGATACTATGTCAAGTACTAAGTCAGCAAGTTGCGCAATTTACTGTCTTCATGGATTAAAATATAGGAGTTGTCACAGTCCCCAAACCAAAGTTTCCTGTGTTTATTCTGCTTCCCATCCTTTTCCCATCCTTTCTGCTTGTCTGCCCTTTCCACGGACCAACCTCTGACGCCCTTCCAACCTTAAAGCTGCCTACACCAAGACAGTCTCAGGGACAAACTTCCAGTAGGAAATGCCCCAGAAACGTTTAGTTGTAGGCAAACTGCGTCGTCGTTCTATGCTAGTTGAAATCCTCAACATCTTCAGTTTCACTTACCACCTTTTGCTCCTACAGAGACGTATACACCTCGAAGCCCACAGGAGGTTCCAAAACAAAGCATAATCCCCGGGGCAAAGCCACAGGGAGTAAAAATTGGGCACAAAGCATCAATAAATTCAAGCTCCTAGAATGAATACAAACATGATATATAAACAATTGAGGCACCTCTAAGCACCAGTCGCTCACCTCCCCTAAACAAAACTGCAATAAGGAAAAACACGTCAATCAAAGGCGACCTCCCCATGAAATAAACATCCAGCAAAAATAAACGAAATGGGCATTACAACTTATGGCGCAAACAAAGTCGCGTCAGAATTCTTGCAGATAGATCTGGAAATTTGGTACACAAGTCATTTTTAGCAGCACAAATAGAACAAGAATTTGTTGGTCATTATTATGGGGACACAGGGATACTCAGGGTGGCTTTGGGGATATCTCATGGGGTTTATATGTAGTACTACTGCTACAATGCATGCCTTAAGCATGGTCAGCAAAAGTTGTGGATCATCAATGCCTCATGGATGTACAAAGGGGAGGGGGAAGCTTAAGGGGGAAGTTTGGTGGTATTTCATAGGGGATCCATGGCTGTTTCGATTTCTGCTGCTAAGAATGACTTGTGCTGCACGCTAAGACCAGCAAGAACTTGTTGGATATTAGCCTCCTGGAGGGGGCATAGGGGGCTATAAGGGACCCTGTGGGAATTTCATTGAAGTTTCATAGCTACTTCGATTTGTACTGCTAAGAAGGTGGTGTGTACCAAATTCGTGCTGGGATTTGCTGGATCTGCAAGAATGTGTTGATCAAGCCTTGGGGTTTAGGGGGAGGGGGACAGAGGGTATTGGGGGAGGAGAAGCTCGGGTCATATTTCATGGGGGTCCATGGCTGGTTCAATTTGCACTTTTGTACCATATTTCATGCTATTTGCTGGGTCTGGTGCCATGGCTAAGGCTGGGTGCGCGTCAAAAGCTAAAGCTATTGCTGGATTTGAAAAATAAAATGTTGGTCAATCATCGGGAGGGGGGGGGGCAGTGCGGCGCTGGGGAGCTTTGGTCGTATTTCATGGGGAGGGTGTCCATAGCTGTTTCGATTTGTACTGCTAAGAATGACTTGTGTACCAGATTTCATGCATTTAGCTCGATATTCAATAATTTGTTGGAACCAAGCCTCAGGGAGGGGGAACATGGGAGAACCTTGGCGAATATTAAACGAAGGTTCCATGGCTGGTTCGATATGTACTGCTGAAAATGACTTATGTGCCACAATTCAAGCGATCAGCTCGATCACCAAGAATTTGTTGGTCGTCAGGCTTACAGTGGCTAGATGTGTGGGGGCACGGTAGGTGGCATGGGGGGGGGGGGGGGCTAGGGGGTATATCAAGAGGTGGCCATAGCTAGTTCGATTTATAATGCTAAGAATGACTTGTGTACCAAATTTTCTGCTTTTGGCTCGATGTGCATGATTTTATTGCTTAAGAGCTGTACTAGTGATCAGGGCAAAAAGCCCCAACAATAACAACTACAACAAGAAATGGCCATGCTGTGGAGACCAAACGAATAGGTTGTTGTCCTTAAAATGTTTAATGCTGTGAAATATTTATGACACGATCCCAAATACCGAATATTTCTTTGGTCTACATGTCAACTTTGGGGGAAACTAGAGGGTTCCAAAGTTTTACAGTTCCCCATCAAGGATAACAACAACAACAACACCAACAAGAAATGGCCATGCTGTGGACACCGAATAGTTCTGTTGTTTTCTTTAAATTTTTAACGCAATGAAATAGTTACGACATGACCCCAAATGCCGAATTTCGTTGGTTTATGTCATTTCTGGGGGAAACTATAGCATTTCAAAGTTCGACGTTTAACATGGAAGTTCATGCTGAGGCTTACATTAAAACCGCTGTTCTTGATAATTAGCTTCGGATTAGTAGATACTGCGGTAATCGATGCCACAACCTCGCTGACCATAGTAAGGACACGTTTATGCAACGACTCGCCTTTGCATTCTCGCAGCTAGAAGCTAGAAATTATTTGAAATTCCAACATGGCGACGGTTTTAGCTCTGCCAGCTCGCAACGAAACGAGTCAATAATTGAGTTTAGAAGCCATTGGGAAAACTGTTTCGTCAGGAGGAATTCTTTATCTTACTGTCACGAATAATACCGCAAGCATTTGCTAAAACGATGTCATATTTAGCTAATCCAGGTAGCGGTGTTGTGATGTCCTAGGCGGGGACACACCTTAGCCCAGCGTGGGCACCAATGGTAATAAACACACGGACTACCAGAGTGTAGGCTACAGCTGATAAGACAGCGAACTTCCTGTTTACTTCCCTTTATATACAATTATAACAGGAAGTCATGTGATGCAACTTAATACAATATACTGTATAATTATGGAATAGCCTATTAGTAGTTAAAGGGGTATCTTGGTAGGGTTAACATATTGACATGAAATTGATGGCTGCCATTGTGGAGCACACAAGTGACGACTCCACAATGCAGCGAGCGAAAAAAAAAAAAACAGAAAAAAAAATAATCTAAGCCTAGCTGGAAATAAAATCATGATTACGAAGGCAAGATGTATTTTTTAGTGCACTACCTATTTTTAAAGAAAGATACATAATTTTTCGCTTTCGAGGAAAAACTAAACACTATTTTTGAAAGCTGTTTTACAAAAATAAAGAACTGAAGATGTACATGATTAAGCAAAAAAATAAACATTAATAAACTGACTGAAAACTTGCTAGTTTTAAATTTCTGTTTTGATTTCTGGAGCAATTTTACAATAAATTCAATTAAAATTTTCAGTGTTGTTTTAATTTTCGTAGCCTTTTTAGTTAACTTTCTTTTTGCAGCAACCATTTCTGCAGCTGAAACGCTACACAGTTGGCGACGAGTACGGTACCTTTGGTAATCTTTAAAAACTTAAGCTTAAACTGATAGGTCTTCAACCACATCTTTGCTCCATATTTGTGGTAAGTTGCAATTTTTTTTCATTTTGGCAATGAAAATTAGTGCTCTGAATTCCTATCAGAGTTTAAACTTTTTCAAACAGTGTTATTTTGACGTGGTAGTGCTGTGTGGTACGAAATGATAACAGTTAAATTTAGTACCTTAACAACTAGAACCGAAGGGGGCAATTGGATTTATTAAGGTTAATTTTACGTTGGCAGTGTTCTAGAGCGACGCACTGGCGTGTCCGCACAGGCAGTATTATAAACCTGAAGGTTCGAAAAATGCGCTGCTAAATTAACCCTTGTAAATTCGATTGTGCCATTGCCCATATTCGGGCTAGTGTGTGCCGGTGTAAAATTTAACACCGTAGGTTTATGCTCAAACTTAGTGAAATCTGGTCTGTGCTGAGGCTTAGGCCAGAAGTGTTGTTTTGTAAAACGTTGCAAATGGTGAACGTAAAACATTTTTTCAAAGCCTAGTCCCTTTAAATTTTACTTGTAGGCAGTTAATTTCTACAACTAGGTAGGCTACAGTCAAGCTTGATTTATTTCTGTGTCTAAATAAGTGACCGGTAGTCTTGAGTGCTCCAGTTTAATCCTTGCATGTTAAACAGGATTGTAATTAAATTTAATTAAATTTAATTTTGTGGGCTTATGCCAAAGACAGGTGTCGGTAGCAAACCACCTGTAACTGCTAAAGTTACCAGTGAAAGTGAAACTGAAAATAATTCAGTAGTGAACCCAAGCGTTAATGAACTAGTTCTAATTTAAATCTAAATTTTGAATCTAGTGATAGTGTAGACGACGTCAACATGGGTTCGTCTAAAACCACTGGTTTATTTTCGGAATTCGATTGCGAGTCTGACACATGAGAGAAATACTCCAGCCGAATTCGTTACTTTTTTTTAGCTAAAGGAATACCAGTAACCAAGCAAGTTAATTTTCTAATGGCATCTGTGGGCCAGAAAATGTTTGATAGAATTCTTAATACCCTCTCACCTGATTTGCCCGACTCATTAACATTTGATGAGCTCGTTAAAAAAGTTTTAGACGACATTGAGCCAGTGCCCTCAGTGGTGTCTGAGCGTGTTAAATTCTTTAGAAGATCGCAAAAATCAGATGAGAGTATCGGGGAATATTTAGCTGCCTTAAAGCTAATGACGAAGTATTGTGACTTCGCAAAAATTAAAGACATTAACAGCGAAATGATTAGGGATCGCCTAATTGGGGGGATCCAATGAGAAGTCATTCAACGCGAGTTGTTGAAGCAGACTCTGGATTTAAAGGCTACAACATCCTTAGCTTTATCCTTAGAATCTGCTGAAACAGACCAAAGCGTTTTGAGAAGCCATTCTAAAGCTGTTAACTACGTAGCTAAAAAATCGGGCAAAACATCAAGTGGGCCTAAATCCACTAAGGATTTCATTTGCTATTGTTGCGGCAAAAATGGCCACGTGAAAACACATTGTAAATATCGAGACTATACATGTGGCCGTTGCCACACTGTCTGCCATTTAAAAGCCGTGTGCCGAAAAGCTAGTCATTCGAATAGAACTTTAAAATCACTCGACCACCCTAAAGCAAGTTCTAGTACAAATTTTAGGGCTAGGCCGAACACAAAACAAAAGTATAGCTACAAAAAACGCGTCAACAAACTCGAACGCGATAGCGAAAGTGATAGTGAAGAAGCCAGGATGTTGAAGCCGAAAATTCAGAGTCTGGTTCCGGGTCTGATAACGATTCAGACAACGACTATCTTGTACTGAAAAATAATACTCTTGGACTGAGTCAGGCTGCGGACCAGATTTCAATTCCCCTACAAACCAACAAAATAATAGTAGTAGTTAATTCTATGAAAATCCATAAATGGAAAATGCCAGTCTGCCTAAATGGTGTCAAGCTAGAAATGGAACTTGATTCCGGGGCAGATGCATCCATTATCCCTATTGAGTGGCATCAAAAATATTTTGTGGACTGTCCTTTAAAACTCAGTCCGTACTCGATACACTCATACACTGACGGAATTGAGAACACGATTTACACTGTAAGTCTGAAGGTTGAAGTTCAAGGTCAAATCGAACATTTGGATGCTTTAGTTTCAAAATTATATAAACCTGCATTAATGGGAAAGGATTGGCTTTCTATTTTTCGAGTTAATTTCCATCCTTTTTACGACCTACAAACGAAAGCGAAACCTAAGAAAAGTGTTAAGAAAATTAAAACTAGCATTACGCCAGTTGACACTTCCGAAATAGTGAAGGGTTTCCCGGAGCTATTTCTGAAGGCATGGGTAAGTTTAAGAATTTTAAAGCCAAAATTCATTTAAAACCTGATGCCAAGCCTGTGTAGAGTCGTGTAAGACCGGTTCCATTAGCACTCAAAGAAAAGGTTAACCAAGAAATTCGTAGATTGGTTGGCCTTGGAATTCTAGATGCCGTGGAAACTTCTCAGTGGTCTACGCCGATCGTCATAGTTCACAAGGCGAATGGTCAAATCCGAGTGATAGGGGATTATAAAACCACCGTGAACCCTCAACTCGAAATCGACCACTATCCAGTTCCCACGGCCGCAGAATTATTCAGTGAATTAGCAGGCAGTGACACTTTTTCCCTTATCGATCTTAAGGATGCATTTCTGCAAATTGAACTCGACAAAGAGTCACAAGAAGCTTTGACAATAAATACACCCCTGGGTTTGTTTAGATGGCTTCGCGTACCCCTGGGCCTGGCGTCCAGTCCTGGAATTTTCCAGAGGGTAATGACTCAAGTCACCAGTAAAATCCCCAAATGTCTCCCGTTTTATGATGACATCCTGGTGAGCGGGAAGGGGGGTGAGCATGACGATTCGTTAAATAAACTGTTAAATGCTTTACAAGATGCAGGAGTCAAACTTAGGATTGAGAAGTGCAAACTGTCGCGGCCTGAATTAAAATATTTAGGCCACATGATAAATGCAGAAGGCTTGCATACACTCCCTGAGGTTATCGAAGCAGTCACAAACGCACCTAACCCAACATGTATTCAAGAGCTACAGAGCTTTCTGGGTTTTGTACACCATTACTCAAAATATCTACCAAATCTCGCTCATATTCTGTCACCAGTAACACGTTTGTTAAGCCCAAGTGTGAAGTGGGTTTGGGGGGCAGAATGCGACCGAGCCGTGAGTAAAGTAAAAGAATTATTTCCTAAATCAAAAGTTCTGGTTCATTACGATCCGAAATTAAAGCTCAAACTCGTTTGTGACGGCTCACCCTACGGGGTCGGCGCGTGCCTGATGCATGTCATGAAAAACGGTGAATCACGGCCGATAGCTTTCGCTTCACGTAAACTCACTCAAGCGGAAACAGGCTACTCGCATTTTGACCGGGAAGCACTCAGCATGGCTTGGGGAGTGAAACGGTTTCATGAATACGTTTATGGTCAGCGATTCATACTGCAGTCTGATCAGAAGGCTTTAGTTTGGATTTTTGGCCCTAAAAAGGGAATACCGCATATGGCAGCCGCCAGGGTTCAGCGTTGGGCAGTCATGCTTAATGCTTACGATTACGAATTCGAACACATTCCCGGTAAACTTAATTTGACGGCAGACGCTTTATCGCGCCTTCCCCTCCCAAATACCGAGAAATTCGAGAAAGCAGAAGAGCAGTACAATATTCTTGCTTTAGAAACTATTTCTAATCTTCCAGTTTTAAACGAGACACTCGTTCTTGAAAGTAAACGTGATAAAATCCTTTCAAAAGTTTATCGTTATGTGAACCATGGTTGGCCTGACAAATGCGAAATTCCCGATCTGTTACCGTACTTCACACGTCGTGCTGAAATCTCTGTCGAAAACGAAACCTTATTTTGGGGGTATAGAGTCCTGGTGCCGACGGCCTTGCGGAGACAAATCTTGAAAGATCTACACAGTGCTCACTTAGGCATAGTTAAATTGAAAAGTTTAGCTAGACAAAAAGTCTGGTGGCCTAAGATTGACTCTGACATTGAAAATAAAGTCAAATCATGCCAAAATTGTCAAGAGTATAAAGATACTCAAACGTCAGGTCCTAAGCATACGTGGGAATATCCACTAAAACCAAATAATCGCTTACACGCTGATTTTTTGGGCCGATGGACAATTACGTGTTTTTCATTCTTGTAGACGCACATTCAAAAATTCCTTTTGTGCATAAAATGAAGTCAACAACGTCCGCGCGTGTCATTGACGTTTTAAACAATCATATAGCTTTATATGGTTTAATAGATAGCTTAGTTACGGACAATGCTGCCCAATTTTTGTCCTCTGAATTCCAAAATTGGTTAAAATCCAACGGAATTAGGCACATGACCGGGCCAAGTTTTGCGCCTTGGACCAACGGTTTGGCTGAGGTATACGTCCGTAATTTCAAGAGTCTACAAGGCCGCGCGGCGACAGGGGTCTACTATTCAAGAGAGTATAAATTCTTACTTGTTATCAGCACGAATCACTATCTCCGCTACCACGCAAGCAACACCCGGAAAATTATATTTTAACCGAGAATTAAAGTCTCGGCTGGATTTATTGTTCCCTGACCCAATTGCAGCTGTACGCCGTAAACAATTAAAACAAGTACAGAGCACCCACCATCGTGAGTTGAAAACGTATCAAATAGGTGAAAAGGTTTGGTATCGTGACTTTTCAACGACAAATGACAGGCTATGGTCAGTCGGTATGGTTAACCAAAAATGTGAAAATCAGTCCTATACTATCGTTGATACTAACGGTAATACGATTCGCAAACATCGCGAACAGCTAAGGTTACATACCGCGGAAAATGATTATCCAGAACAGCCTCCAAACGCACTTGTTTCGACGGCGAAAAGCAGTAATTTCTCCATGCATAATGAGCAAGATCACTCAAATTTCAAACGCATATCTTTTGGCGGCAAGCAACGTGAAAAGCCAAGTTTCGCTGACGTAATTTCTGAGCGTCGATCTCTCGGCCAATCCAGAAAGTCAATTTCTGTTACTGAGGGAAAAATCCCACCCTCGTCGCCAACTGTGATGTCCTAGGCGGGGACACACCTTAGCCTAGCGTGGGCACCAATTGTAATAAACACACGGACTACCAGAGTGTAGGCTACAGCTGATAAGACAGCGAACTTCCTGTTTACTTCCCTTTATATACAATTATAACAGGAAGTCATGTGATGCAACTTAATACAATATATAATTATGGAATAGCCTATTAGTAGTTAAAGGGGTATCTTGGTAGGGTTAACATATTGACATGAAATTGATGGCTGCCATTCTGGAACACACAAGTGACGACTCCACAGGTGTTACCATGGCAAGGACACCTTTGCTATCGCGAGTAAATTCCAGCTGGGATAATACTTCGTATTTAGGCAACGAGACCTTCTCGCTCGCCGAACGATATTTGCAAGGCAACAGTTATTTAATTACGACAAGTTTCCAGTTTCTACAAAATGAATGGTATTACTTGGGGGGGGGGGGGGGGTCAAGGCCCCCCACTAACCTTAAAATTAAATTAGGTGTGAAACCTTTCAAGCCAATCCTTGGAGACAGGACGTGTCAGGAGGTCCTCCATTCAGTTTTAGCCCTACAGGTTAGTGTAATTACTGGACCCCCCACAAGTGCGTGCAGGCACCGAACCCTACGGGCAAAGTGCTTATTTCTGGTGCTACAATACACGCCACATATTAGCTGTATAGCCTCCTGATTATCGGTATACAGTTTTGAGGGTAAATCAGCATTTTCTTGTAGCCGAACTCCACCTCCTCAAGCATCTATCTCTCTAACCCATTTGAGGTCAGTACTAAGCTCAGTGATGGCCGTTAATTCTGCCTCGGCACTGCTAATGGCCACCATTTTTTGTTTTACAGATCTCCAGACGACGAGTTCTATTACTACCGACATTGTAATATGCTAGGGCAACTGTATATGACACTTGATGTTGCTATAGTTTGAAAATGCTTTTGCAAACATAAATTTTGTGTGAAATAATATATGGATCTGATGAGTGCTACATGAAGTCTCACACTCTCTGTTTGAACTAGTGTTTTCCCTACACACGGCCAGGGCACATTAGAAAATTGGCAGAAAGAAGAGTGGATGGTCAGTAAATATATATTTCTTGTTGCCGGTAGGAAAACATACATGACCTGTGAATTTTTTTCATTCGTTCCTCGCAGTGCCGCAGGGAGGGGGTACAGGGGGCTGCTGGGGTGTGGGAGCCCTTGTGGGTATTTCATGGGGATTTCCATGACTGGTTCGATTTGTACTGCTAAGAATGAATTGTGTAGCAAATTTCATGCTTTTAGCTCGATTTAGAAGAATTCGTTGGTCAAGCCTCAGGGAGAAGGCAGAGGGGGAGGGGCGCTAGGGGCCTTGGGAATCATTCGTTGGGCTCCCACGGCTGATTCGATTGTGTACAAACTTTCATGCATGCTACAGCTTTGACACATGGCTTTGTTACACTCCAAGGACTTATGTAAAATTTGCAAAACGTTTTGATTTAGTTTGAAATAGTGGCCATAGTACAGAGGTAACTAGTTGTTTTAATTTTGAGCAACTAGTTTTGATACAGATAATAATTTTAAAAATGAAATAAAGTCGTTTACATCATTCACCAAGGTTAGTCTTAACTAAACATAACAAATCATGCGTAAAGAAATAGGATACGTCAAAAAGCAAACATGTTTAAAAAATACCAGTTTGAATTCATGAGAGTTCACCATTATTTATAATGTAAACAAAATTGTATGCAAATTAAACACTATACAGCTGAAGTCGACTATTGAAGACGTTTTGTAACTCGTTGCTCAGTTAAACTCCATTCTAATTTAGTGCGGAAGTATGACAGCTGCTATGACAAGCCTATTTTGCCATAAATTGACCTTTATGTATGTAGACTACTGTCTTGAATTCCTATTTCTAAATAAGGACATTTCAAAGGACGGGAGTGGAGGGAGACCAGCAGCAGAACTTTCTGCCCATGGTCCTGGCAAGGGGGGGGGGGGGGAACAAACACTTAAAAAAAGGGGCGTAAAAAGTTCGTAGTTAATTTTATTTTTTGATATTTTTTATTCTTTTCGTTTTTGTTTAAGATTTGGACTGTATTCCTTCGTCACGTGGGGGGCAAAATTGCGTGGGGGTAAAGTTGCGATTGGGGCATAAAATAGCAGTGGAGCGTAATTGTGGTGGGGGCTTAAAATTGCTAATTTGCGCCCCCGTCCCCAACCTCCACAAAAAATTCCTAGCCGCAGCCTTGTTTCTGCCAGTGTCCGCAACACTAACTGTGCTAAGAAAAATTATCCGCATCAAACGTATTTTTCTTAAGTGCTTTAACATTTTGGCTCTTCCGCCAGTGAAAAGTTCTCGCCAAGGCGATTAAAATGGTGTACTGAAACATAAAAAAATCGGTTAACAATTTGCGAAACTGCAAGTTTGGGCAAAAACGACAACAGTGCGGCCTCCTACACTGTCCTCGTCATATCGTC
>JAHWFP010019121.1:0-13660 GCA_023313725.1 Lithobius niger
AAAACAGAAGCAAGCACAAGAAAGGAAGCCTGAAGAAGATAGGAGAGACCGAAATTAACATCACTCGGACTATTAGGCCTATCGAAAATTCGCAAAATACCGTACAGTGTGTATTTTTGTTTTTGAATTTGAGCGTTACAATTGTGATCGATTGGTCTCCTTACGTATTTTGCAGATAGGTATAAATCTACTTGAACATCTGTACTATGTGGAAAGTCAACCTCGGACATTACATAAATATATGAATATTCATTAAACAGCATTGATCCACCTGTAGAATAATCTGGATCCGTTTCACAATGATTAAAAGAGTCACCCACTCTCGTTCTGTGTCTTGGCCAAAGTTGAAAATATTGGTTATTGATATTTTCATTATATTTATAGTTTTTCAGATTTAAAGCATTTCCGCTTCGTATACATCGTAAGGTCACCCGGAGGTAGATATCACCACATCGTACAAATAATAGTGTTTCGTTATTTGTATGTGTTGACGAGGATAGTTATTGATGCACGTGAAAAAATCACCTTTATGGATAGACCCACTCGCCCGAAAACTGATTAATATTGGACAAATACATTGGACAAATACTTTGGACATATTCCATAGTGGTCGCGTGATGATATGTGTATGGTGGTGCCAAGTTTGTAATGAGTTTATTATTCGCTGAGAATTCTCCCCTCTCTAAATATAAGACGTTTTGGAAAGTTGTCGATAGATCAGTTTTAAGGTTTTCCAATTTCGTTTCTAAATCGGTTAGTTGAGAATAAGTTGCAGCATCTTCTGTGTCTATGCCCGGAGCAACTTTAGTTAAACGTTTATTTCCCGCATCAAATTCCCGATCAGAGTTAAAATTACGTTGAGGACCAGTTTTAGATGCTACCTGTTGGTCGATTTTTTGAATCACGTACTCCTTCAAATTATCTATCGAAGAAGATAGGTTGGTTCCTAACTCGCTTAGTTGAGAATAGCTAACAGCGTCTTCAATGTCTATGCCCGGAGCGAGTTTAATTAAACGATTGTTACGCATGTTATAATCTGGACAACTTTTGCATCGATATATTCTTTCGTAGCAACGTCCCTAGACTGGGAGGGGGATGCGACGTCTTTAATTCGCTTATTTTCAGCATCAAAATGTCCATCCGGATCCTTCTTTAAGCCTACGTTGGATTTAAATTTTTTTACGTCGGTTTCTAATTCAGTAAACTGGGAATAAATTGGGTGCCACGAGTGGTGAGACGAATAGGCTTACGTGGACGTGCAGGTCTGTGAAATTTGACGATGGGTTGACGAGAAGTTGAAATGGGTAGGGGAGATAGGCGTCGGAGTCTGGTGTCAGAAAGCTCAATTTTACGTCGCATTTTCGTGTTGCTGGTCGTTAAGTTCTGTATGTTCAGCTTATAAGCGTCGATCAGCTTCCGGGCATTAGCAAGTTTGGTTTCAAGGCTAGCGCAGTGAGATGCAACTTGCGTCAAGCCCAAATGACGACGGGTTAGGAGTAGAAGAAGTGTTCGTTTCCATGGTAGTCGTAGAAGGGTCCGGGTAGGAAGATGAGGAGGTGACAGTTGCCGGAATAATGAATGGTTTCATAATGGGTTGAATTGAGGCAGAGGGAACTTCCTTTGATGGCATCGTACATTCACGGGCTTTTTTGTTTCTCATCTGAGTTGACCGATCCAGAGATTTCTTGTTGTACAGTTGGATTAGTGGCCAGTCGGAAAGAGATATGGTTAGGCAGATCGAACAGGGGTCATTGTTGAAGTCGCAATGACGGTGGCGTTGACACGCTGTGTGTGGGTCGTGACGTTTCTTTGAAGATACAATTCTCGCACATTTGCAAACATCAGGTTTCCGGGCAGTTCTTGGGTCCCAACCTCTGACGAGGGACGGTGATTTACCACCACGGACTTTGGGTGACATGGGTACGGAGCGGTAACCAGGGAACTGTGAGGAGCGCAGGAAAAACGGGGTCTATCCGGGCCGACGAGGAACCCCAGCGCGGGAGATGGGTAGAGGGTCGCGGCAGGTGAAAAGCCCCAAGGCGGGAAGGAGCAACAGCCACAACATATGAAATAAGGGATGATAGGAGGAAGAGTTGAAAAAGGGAGATAACCATCGTGAATGATGTGCAGAGGTGGTTAATTAGTTAGCACAACTAAAAAATAGTCAGCCAGGAAAGACGAAGTGTTGAGATTAAGTGTGAGTGGATCATCGTTATTGATGATGTGGTAATGGTTCCGCCCTTAAGACGTGGGTTGGCCACTGACGAGATGAGCCCCAGAGTGGGCAGGAGTAGTTGATATGATTTCAGCTAGCAGGCGAGTCAACCGTGAATGATGTTAATCGCTTAGAGTGCGATTCCTACTACAACCGTGAATCAGGAGTAATGAAGACGTGTTAACAGTCAGACATGACACAATTGAGCGTGGTTGTGTTGAGAAAGGCGGCAGATAGAAAGGCGGTAAGTGACATGACTTACACATGAGGCGTGGAATCAATTTAGGACGAAACGAGTGGTGGGAGTGTAGAGAGCTTCCAACATGGTTTAAATAAGGGTTGGTCTAGGCAGAAATGGGACAGGCGGCAGTGTGTGCAGCAACGGATGCCAGAGACGTGTCTAGACGAGGGACTCCCGTGGCCGAGACGAAAAGTAGGAGGAGCGAACGGAGTTCGATGTCCAAGGGTGTGACAGGTTGAAAGCGGTTTCCGTTGATGAAGCGTGGCAAGGGTCGTGTTTGTGAAGTGGTCGTAGGATGAACACATGAGAAAGGAGCACGAACAGAGTTATTAAGGGGCAGCCTATATAACGTTGGGAAACTTTGTCGGATTCATATCATTTACTGGAAGCCAGGACATGGTAAAGTAGAGACACCCCAAGTTGGCAAGCAGCAAGTTCATAAGTCTAATAAGTTTCAAAAGGGTGTTCATGGAAGGCGTTTACGTAATTGTTGCCGAGATGGTTGCGTGGGCAGTGGCAAGCCAACAATGCTGGGGTTTTCAGGCACAAGGCAGGCCGGAGGTGTTGAAAGGGTCGAACGGAGGAGTCCATAGCGACAGAGTCGAGGACAGCGTGTTCGACAAAGGAAGTGCTGATGTGTACAGCGCCCGGTACTCCCAGGCGGTCACCTATCCGAGTACAAATCGGGTCAGGTGTTGCATAACTTCGGTGATTGGGCGAGAACCGGCGCTTTCAGCATGGTATGGCCGTGGACTGTTTATGTTATTGTTTTCGAAGGGCTAAGAATTGCCTAAAATTGGCGAAGGTTTGCATGTGAGCGGCGAACGTTCCGTGAGGGATGTGCGTACGGTGAAGGCCAGTTGCGTTCGGCGAAGGTTGTGTATACGTTCGGCGAAAGCCTGTCTACGTTTGGCGAAGGCTAGCTGCATTCGGTGAGGGTTGAGCGTTCGGCGAAGGCTTGCTTACGTTCGGCGAAGGCTTGTGCGTTCGGCGAAGGTTGTGCGTTCGGCGAAGGTTGGCTGTATTCGGCGAAGGTTGAGCATTCGGCGAAGGCTTGACTAATGGTGGAGGTTCACTTCCCTTGGACTTGTGGTGAAGGTTCAGGGGAGGGTTTTCATTGCTTGTTTGTGTTCGTTGAACCTGTGGTTTGGGGACATTTCGACGAACTTCAGGCTTTTTCGGTAGGCTGGTGCAGCTAAGAGGCGATCCGTCAATGACGAGAGCATGAGGGAAGTGACACTAATAATCTATGTAGTTAGCAACAACAGCATGTTGATAGTGGCTATAATATTGATTTAATATTGTGACAGTCAAGGTAAATTGTAAGGATCAAGTGGCAATCAAGTGGCAATTAGATAACATAAACTTTGGTCTTACTGAAATTTACACTACAGTATAGCGAGGCGGCAGGAAGACAACAGAGATAGTCAACACAGGAAAATAAAACCATCATAATATACGGATAGCCAACAGGTTGTAGACGTAAGAGAACGAAGCCATAGCACTTGGTCGGCCTATACGACAGCTACAGGAAGACACGCAACTAGAAGGCGAAGGACATAGCCAATGGTACATATCAGCTTCATCGGAGGATTAGGGGGTCAAAGGTTAACATGAAGGTGTCGAAGTGAAACGTTTGGCGAAGATTCATCAGTCGTGATGTTCAGCGGGCAATACGGGTTGTGAGCAACGCTCATGAAACTTGTGAAGAAGATCATGACGGAGGACCTGAAGGTACATTAACCGGTCAGCATCGGCATGGGTGGTACATATGTCGAGGTTTGAGATCGCCGATGGTTGGGCGAGGGCTCGTTCGAAAATGGCAAAGGCCGTATGTTCGGCAGAGCCAGAGTTCGGTAGGGCATGTCACCATTCCTATAAGCGGGAGACAATGGAAAAGTCGACCCCGTTCGTTGTCCAGAAGGTCCAGGAAGGGGCAGGCGGCGATCATGAGGAAAAGCTGCAGGGCTCATCTTGTAATTCAGTTGGATCGATCATCAGATAGGTAGTTAGAGCAGCAAAAGACATGTTTGGCTCATGGCAAAGCTGAGGGTTCGGTGAAGGCTTGTTATGCGGTGAGAGACCCGTGGCTGTCAGTGAAGGCTGGTGGTTTTTCCCTTTCGGCGAAGGTAGTGTTCGGCGAAAGCAAGAGTCTTTCGGCCAAAGATTAGTGGCATTCGGCGAAGGTTGCGTTCGGCGAAGGCTAGGTTACGTTCGGCGAAAGCTTGTGGTGTTCGGCGAAGGCTTGACTTTCGGAGAAAGGCAAAATCGACAAGGGTGGAAGGCTTGTACTTCAAGCTAGGCAAAGAGGCTTTCGGCGAACATGGGCATCCGTCAGGTGCTGTGAAGGGAACCAGTTCATCAATGGGGAATCATCTTCTATGGTTTTCAGACGAGCGTAGGGAAGCGAAGTCAGATGGCGAAATACAGCAAATATCAGGGAGGGATCTTTCGGCGAACGGCGTCTTTCGGCGAACGTCGAAGAGGGAGGGTAACAATGGCGGTGTGTCGCAGCTGGAGGCTGGAGGAAAAGAGATGGTTGGCTAGCGTTGTAATACCATTTATGAAGGGTCTGAACGTGCTGGCGCATGCGCAGATGGGCGGTTCAGCTGGGCGTATCGAGAGAGTTTTGAATCCTCCAGGGTAACAAGCACTCAGGAACTGAATGCAATTAAATTTACAGGTAGTGTGATATTTTCAGCCGGCAACTAGAAAAAAGAAATGGATCAACTCGTAAACGAACTCCACAAACCGACGCGGAAACATTTTCCGAGGCGGAAAGTGATTGTGCGGAGTCTGAATGATCTATGGCAAGCGGACTTGGTGGAAATGATACCTTACTCTAACGTTAATAAAGGATTTAATCACCTACTGACTTGCATTAACGTCATGTCCAAGTTTTGTTGGGTCATTCCCCTTAAATCAAAATCCGGTATAGTTGTTACGGAAGCTTTTAAGAAGATTCTCGAAGGAACGACACCCCCTAAAAATTTACAAGTTGATTTAGGTAGTGAATTCTACAATAAAAACTTTAAAATGCTCCTTAAGCGTCACAACATCAACATATACTCTACCCACTCTGAGAAGAAAGCGATGTAGCGGCCGAAGCTACGATTCTCAAGGTGCTTGTAACTTCTTCGACATCAATGTGGTTTTGACCTCTAAACTTCTAGTTCGGTGGCGGTTTTTACTTTTACGGAAAACAGCACACGTATGCTACTGGCCCAGCATGGGTAACAGAGAGTCATTTGTCCTAACTGTAGGCTAACTAGATAACTTTAAAGGGGGGGTATTCGCTGCCACCAGGTGGGTGTTTCTAAATGCAGCTCTAAGTTTAATTATTAAGTGGTTTTCTTAAGAACTATAACTTCTACATTTAGTCTAACTAGCAGAAAAACAGGCGTTTTACAAACTCGTAGGTTTATTAAAAGGCAAAATAAATATAAACAGTTACATTTAAAATTCAACTAGTGTCAATACAAGAAAGCTTTAAATAAAAAGCACGGCGATTTTTACAACAGGAAAAATCAACAAGAATTTACATGAAATTCAACTCAAACTTCACACAACAGGGTGAAGAGTAAAAACTACAATTTCGATTAGAAAATGTTTGTGGGACCTCGGGAACCCGTTATAACATGCAAACCGCGGGAATTACATGAAATAAATCTATTTGTTGCAAACCGCGGGAATTACACACAAATAGTCAAGACTATGTTTCTTAAGTCCGACCTAAGATCAAATCTTCAAATCTGTAGATCCTTAGTATCTAGGAAAGCACCCGAAAAAAACGTCGTCTAAATGCAGATTTAGTGTTTAGATTAAATTCATAATAATAAACACGGGAAAAAAGCTGGTTTTTAGAAAGGGGCCGTGAACCCTGACGTTATGGCGATGGGGGCCTAGAATGCCGACTATGGCTCCACCTCCATAATTCCCTCAAAGCTAAGGTTAGGTTAAGTTTAAAACTAAAATTTCGAATGGGGTTTCCAAAATTAAATTTTCTAAACTAACACTAGTCTAATACGAACCAACTACCTTTGCCCGGCATGGCAACATTCGGACGGGACATCTCCTATACCGACTGGCGTACTCACCTCTGGCTTTGAGGATGAGCGTGTGCTGTGGATGCTTTGAGCTGGGGGGGTTTTATGCTGGAGAGGGGGGAAAGCGCGGACGTTGAGGATAGCTGCGGGGGTCTGATTGGCTGAGGGCCTTGAGAACAATAGAAAAGTCGGCAGCGCAAAGGATTTTTCGCTTGGCGCCGTTTGAAGGAATAATTATTGACTGCGTGGTAGAGATGCCGGTAGAGTTAAACTCATTGTTTGGAACGTGAATAAGGCCTTTAATTACTACGGATTGTTTTCATTTTTAACCACGATGTTAAGCATCGCGACTATTGAAGGAATGCTCATAATAAATTCGGTTATTAACATTGGGAAGCCAGGTTTACTTTGGGAAATGGGTTGCCGAGTCGGTTTTGCTACAGACAACGAAGTACAAACAGAAAAGACGTGTACGGTAAAATACGTAGGACGAAATGTTGCCTAAGCTCCGGTAGTTGGTATGGCAAAAGATTACGTTAAAAGATTATTATAAAATAAAAGTTAAGGTTACCAGCGAATGCTAAAACGCATTTTAAATAGTTGAAGTAATATTCATTGACGTAAAATTGGGTTTTTGGAGTTGGCCATTTCTCAAGTGCATCTTAGATCGTCACCTTAAATCTACTTAAGAAATATCAAAACAAGGTATCTGTACATTTATTAGGGAGGTTAAGTACCTTCGTAGAGGAAGCTCCTCCCTCTAAAACACTGAACTAATGTTTTCGGCTTTATGCCTAAAAATGAAAGCATATACAAATTTTTACAAGTGGCGAAAATGGCGTCTCGTGCGCTACGGTGATTTTACGGCATCGGTTTCGTGCGTTTTTCTTAAGGATGCTGTGAGAGTTCCAGAAGGAATTTTCGTGTTCTGTTTGCGGGGGGAAACAGATAAAGTTCGTGGCTATTAAGAGCTGTTTAGATGAGACGGATTGGTCCATTTTCTTGGAAGATACAGGCGTTTGAATTTCGGGGTTTTTCACGGCCGAGGCGCCGAGAAAAAAAAGTGTTCGTTGTCGTAAACGAAGTTTCCCTCAGGTTGTTGATAGTTTGAGTTGAGGTATCCTCTCAAATCGGGTGAAGAACTCAGGCCTTCTTTACAGCGAGCGTTGTAGAACGTTTCAACAGAACGCTGAAAACTCGCATGTGGAAACAATTCATCAAGCAGGGGAACTATCAATGGGTGCACATTATTGATGAGTTAGTTTCACGGTACAATGACACGGTTCACTTCGCAACTAAACTAAAACCGAGGAAAGTAACCAAACGTCACGAATCGTCACTGAAAATTAAACCGAAACAATCGTTGAAAAAACACAAATTTGTCGTAGGAAATAAAGTCAGAATTTCTAAAGTTAAGAAAATTTTTGATAAAGGGTATTTACAAAATTTTACTAACGAAGTTTTCACGATCCGTAAAGTACAAAAAAACCGAACCCCGTTACTTATCTATTAAAAGACGAATTGAACGAACCAGTGCTCGGAGGTTTCTACGAACAAGAAATTCAAAAAACTCTCGTTCCCGATTCATTTTTAGTGGAGAAAGTATTAAGACGAAAAAAAGATACACATGGAAAAATGATCTATTTCGTTAAGTGGAAGGGATATGATTCAAAATTTAATAGTTGGACGGATAATATTAGCAGTTTATCCTCTTAAGCACTCAAACTTCTAATATTATCGGTCTAAAATGTCACTCGTCAAGAAATTTTTTTTTCTTATCCTTCCAACTTTTTGTTCCTCAATATAAAAAAAAAGGATAAAACATTTTTGTTCCTCAATATTTCTTTTAAAAATATATATATATATATATTATCGGTCTAAAATGAACTCGTAAACGATTCAAGAAATTTTTTTTCCCATCCTTCAGACTTTTTGTTCCTCGATATAAAAAAAAGGGTAAAACATTTTTGTTCCTCAATATTTCTTTTAAAAAAAATATAAAAATTTAAAGTTGACCGTACACTTTTATTCCTCGTTATTTAAAAAAAGGTTTTCTCATTTCAGAAATGGACATTAAAACCGTTTTCACCTGAATTTATTGCCGAGAAACTTTCCGTACACAGCATCTGCTGGGAAACCATCTACGTTCGAATCACCCCTCTGACCGGGAAGAATGCGCTTGTTTCATAGACGATTTACCCAATTATCTCAACAATCACTGCCTTTCACGAACGCATGGACTTTGTCACCGAAGATACGAAATGCCACTTTAGTTAGAATTCGGTGATCCACTTCGCTTCTTCCTGTCTGCACGCATGGCTTTGCAAAATCTGCTAGTAATTTGTCTGGAACAGATGGTTAATTGTAAGGTGCAGCTTTGTTTGGGAATCGAATTTTTTAGAAACGAGACATTATCGGAGACTGGTTTTTGGTCCAGATATTCGGAATTATACAACTCGAATGACATTCCCGCTGTATTGGACGAAGCATTCCGTAAAATTCAAGAATCCATCGACGTTTATGCCAGGGAAGGAAGTGAAGGAAGGGAAGGGAAGGGAAGGGAAGGGAAGGGAAGGGAAGGAAGGAAGCTATAAAACGAATCACCAACTTGATCATCAGAGTGGCGGAGTAACGACCGATGCGAGCTTCGTCATATATTCCACTCGAGAATATAGAAAACTCGAGAAAACTAGAAAATTCGAGGCCAAGGCGAAATCGGTGGTAAACGTTCAAAATCTAAACGATTCAAAATGTTTTCTATACTCTACGCTATCGTCGGGTTTGGGGTTAGACAGCACTAACCCCGAAGATTACGAAGGGATCGAAGACATGCTCGACACTAGCTCACTCAAAAGTTTGAAAAGCTGAACGATCTTTCGATCAACATCGTCGGTTTTAACGATGACGAGGGATTGTACCCGCTCAGAGTTTCCAAGAACTACGACAGACTACCCATCGACCTTCTCTCGTTGAGTGACGCAGACAACATCCATTACTGCGGCATTACGGACATCGCTACGCTTTTACGTTATCGAGGCTCGGGGACTAACGCCAAATACTATTGCCGAAACTGTTTCGCAGGATTTGGAATGGAGTGGATGCTTTTAGTTCACCGAAACGAATGCGCCAAAATCAATCCTGCGCAAGCTCTCTGATTTAAAGCTGGAGGAGGGAACTTTCTCGAGTTTCGACATTTTAACCGTCAAAACCTCTTTCCTCGGATCATCTATGCCGACTTCGAGTGTCTACTCCTGCCCATCCACACCGCTCAATCGGGACCATCGACGAGCTCGACCACCCGAATTCATCGACACGCACCTTGCAGCTTCGGTTATGTCGTGATCGGTCAAAATGGGGAGATCGTTCATCGAGATTACTACTTGGGAGAAGATGCAGTGGAAGTTTTTTATAAAAGCATGAAGAAAGAAGCGCAACATTATAACGAGTTGTTGAAAAGGATACTACCCTTCAATGTTTCCCCAGCCGAACAGATCAGTTACGAAGAAGCCAAACTCTGTCACTATTGCGGAAAACCCTTCCCCTTTTTGGTTTCGAAAGGTGACCCCAACACTAAAGTTAGGGATCACTGTCATATTAGCGGAAAATATAGAGGACCGGCTCACTTGAAATGTAATCTCAACGCTCGAGAAAAAAGAACCATCCCAGTCGTATTCCACGGTCTAGAAGGGTACGATATGCATCTTCTCGTACCCGCAGTGCACATGTTTAAGGGTCAGGTAGACGTTATTGGTCGGAATGCCGAGCGTTTTCAAAGTATGACAATCAAGAGGTTAAACAGTGGGATAAGCCTTCGATTCATAGACAGCGTGAATTTCTTTAAAGCTTCGCTGGATACTTTGGTCAAACACCGCAACAGCTTCCCGATTCTTGAGGCGGCTTTGGGTTCTGGTTTAAAATCGTCTTGGTTCGTCGAAGAAACCGCACGAGAGAGCATTGTAGATCTGCTGACCCGGAAGGGTGTTTACCCCTACGAGTACGTTACCGACATGTCGGTCTTCGAAAAAGAAGAGTTTCCCTCTCGAAAATGGTTTTTCTCTCAACTGAAGGACGAAGAGTTGGCGGGTGAGGAGTACGTGAGAGCGATCAACCTGTGGCTCAAGATGAAAGTAAAGAAATTCGGCACCTATCACGAAATCTACCAGATGACCGACGTTTTCCTACTCGCGGACATCTTCGAAGATTTCAGGAAAATATGCCTCGCCAACAAGTTGGATCCCTGTTACTATATCTCTACTCCGGGATTTAGTTGGGCGGCACAGTTGAGAATGCAGGAATCCAAGTTGGAGTTGTTTTTACACTCGGGAAAACACAACATGATAACTTCCGGCATCAGAGGCGGCGTGTCGTTTATTTGCAAGAGATATTCGAAGGCGAACAACAAACATCTGGTCAATTTCAATCCAGGCAAACCCTCTATTTACATAATTTACTTGGATATGAATAACTTGTACGGTTTCGCTATGAGAGCTCGTCTCCCATACGACGGATTCCGCTACTTGACCAAGGAAGAAATTCGGACCTTGGACGTTGACACCGTGCCGGACGATGCGGATGTCGGATATATACTCCAAGTCGATCTAGAATACCGAGCGGAGCTTCACGACTCTCATAACGACTATCCCCTAGCTCCAGAGAAGCTCGAGATCGGGGAAGACCTCGTTTCACCCTTTTACCGAAAACTAGCGGAAGACATCAATCACGACATCAAACCTTCTACCAAACTTGTGCCGAATCTCCTGCACAAAAAGAATTCACCACCAAAATTTGAAGTTCTACCTGCATCACGGATTGATTCTTCGCCGCATCTGAAGAGTACTGAGCTTCACCCAGAAACCCTGGATGGAGGGGTACATCAATTTGGATACGGAGAAAAGGCAGCAATCGACCGCACCCTTTGAAAAGGATTATTTTAAACTGTTAAACAACTCGGTATTTGGCAAGACGATGGAAAATAAGCAGAAGCGAGTCAACGTGAAACTGTGCACCGATCCCAAGAAGGCTATCAAGTACACCTCTCAACCTCACGCGAATTCGTTTGAAATCCTTAATGAACATTTAGTGCAGATCAACCGCAGAGTCAGGAGCGTCTGTTGCGATCTACCGACGTACTCTGGATTCAGTATTCTGGAACTGTCAAAACTGGCCATGTTCCGCTTCCACTACGAATACGTTAAACCCAAGTACGAGGACCGTGCCAAACTCCTGTTTACCGACACCGACAGCCTCTGATACGAAGTGGAAACGGACGATGTGTACGAGGATATGAAGCGAGACCGTGAACGTTTCGATACCAGCAATTATCCGAGAGATCATCCCTTGTACTCCGAAGCGAACAAACAAGTCCTGGGGAAGATGAAGGACGAGATGGCCGGCGTTCCCATCTTAGAATTTGTGGGTTTATGATCCAAAATGTACTCCATTAAAGCGCAGAAAACGAAGACGTCCATGAAGGCTAAGGGTATCCAGACATCTTTCGTGAAGAAGCACTTGGACTTTGAAGATTACGAATCCGCTCTGAGAACGCCACTGCCTGCACCGAAAGGAACCTGGACTAAAATCGCCAGCTCAAAACACGAACTAAGCACGGTGAAAGTCACGAAATCGCTCCTCTCTGCTTACGATGACAAACGTTTTATCCTTGACGATGGGGAAGATACGCTAGCTATCGGTCATCGAGATTCCGGCACGTGGCGAGAGTACGAAGACGACTTCGACTCCGACGTAGACGTCATGACCGACGAGGAAGAGAGAGCGAGTTTAGCGTTCATCTCGAAGGAGAAGGAGGAGTTGAATGATGTTAAACGAGAGGAAGAACGGGTTAGATCGGTACGACGATCCGCGGTATTAGAAAACCGCCGGAAAAAGCTGAACAATCTCGCTGCGTGGAAAGAAAAAGAAAAAGCTAGGCGAAGAATGTTGGATAGGGAAAGACGGGCCACGATGTGCCCGGAACTGAAAAAGGTGAGATTAGAGAAAAATATCGCTAGTATGAGGAAGGCTCAAGAACGAGAGTTTGAGGAGGAAAAGAAAGCACGATTGGAGAAAAAGGCTGCTAGTATGAGGAAGGCTCAAGAACGAGAGACTGAGGTTGAAAAGAAAGCCAGATTGGAGAAAAAGGTTGCTAGTATGAGGAAGGCTCAAGAACGAGAGACTGAGGAGGAAAAGAAGGCCAGATTGGAGAAAAAGGCTGCTAGTATGAGGAAGGCTCAAGAACAAGAGTCTGAGGAGGAAAAGAAAGCCAGATTGGAGAAAAAGGCTGCTAGTAAGAGGAAGGCTCAAGAACGAGAGACTGAGGAGGAACAGAAAGCCAGATTGGAGAAGGATGCTGCTCGGAAGAGGAAAATCCGCACGCTTATGAAATGAGAGACCGTCAATGCCATCGGGGACCCAAGGCGGTCATTCCCTTTCCTTCCCACCCCCTTTCCCCCTCCCAATCCTACCCCCATCCCACCTCTCCTATAACTGCAACCTTGACGCTGGTGGAGGGGCTTACCCCCTGGTTGAATATGCGAATATTAAAAAACCGAGTTCGAAAAAAAGCTATAAAAATAGACTCGGATTTTTTTTTGGCAGTTCAATTGGGGAAACCAATACAGTGTCAATCAAAAAAAAGGTATCCACCAAATTGACAAAAAAACTGGAAGTGACGTCATTACCCCCACTTTGATCACGTGACCGGAAGTGACGTCATTAGGGTGTGTGACGTCCTAAGTGAGGTATCATGGAGGCATCAAAAGGAAACAAAAAGGCATCAAAAGCACTTTCCTACCATCCTCCAGATCGACGAAAACTAAAAAGGGGGGCATCACTTCCCACCCTCCTCCAGATTGACAAAAAAGTACCAAAAGACACTTTTCCATTATCTTTCAGATTGATGAAAACGAAAGAAAGGTAGCAAAAGGCACTTTTCCACCAGAAGTGACGTCATTAACCCCACTGTGACGTCATAATTGAGTCATGGAGGTATCAAAAGGATGCAAAAAAGTAGCAAAAGGCACTTTCCCACCATCCTCCAGATTGATGAAAACTAAAAACGTGGGAGTCCCTCCAAATTGACGAAAAAAAAAAGTAGCAAAAGACACTTTTCCATCATCCTACAAATTGAGAACGAAAAAACAAAGGTAGCAAAAGACACTT
>JAHWFP010019122.1:8379-26726 GCA_023313725.1 Lithobius niger
AGTGTGAAGCTTTCCTTGCATAAAGGATACTAATTTCCAGATAAGTCATAGTCATGCAGGCAATAACTTGGTTTAAAAAAGAGTGTACCAAGGTAACAGTAAGGAGTTGTAACTAAAGAATTGTAGCTAGCTTTACTCAAGTTTAAACCTATAGTTATGTGACAACAGTGATAATACCTAATATTTTCGACTTCAAAGTACCCCTATAACCGTTTTAATTAACGTTTGGTATTGGTTATTACATCGTGACTTAAAGGTGGGATGAAATCTTTGCTACAAGATTAAGGGCCCCGCGCACTGGGCTACCAGGTCGTGCGGCCAGTGGTCGTTGCCACTGATGAACGAGAACAGCGGATCGTTGACCGTCTGAGTGGACTAGCCCAGTCACGTGACACGTGCGTCACGGCAAACAGCCTTGGCGCATGGTATAGTTCAGCGAACAGCAAATCTGGTAGATGTAAAAGGCCTGGTAGATCTTGTTCAGGCAAAGAAGTGTCCAAATATTAATCCAATGCCAGAATCCCTGGCCAGAGATACTACTTCAAGGGGTACTTCGTTGAGAGGGACTATCATCGCTTGAGTTAAATGTATGCCCCAGTCCGAGATAAAACGTTGCAAACAGATTGAAACCACTCGACAAATCATAAACCACATGTAATTCTGAGATCAATGCAGGTCGTGCAGTTCATACGTGATCCCAGCATTATTTAATAAGGCCGGGCCACACGCCAAGCACGAAATTTGGTCACACGTCAAGACATTTGTCGAAACCTGTCTCACCTAGCTGCAGACGTTTTCACAACCATAGCAATGAGTTGAGTGCCACACACCAAATGGGACGTTGTCGCGAGACGTCTTTAGGCGTATCATGGCAACAAGGCGAAGCTCTTTCTGCAGAAAGGCTATGGGGGTCTCTCCACCAGATGCGACGTCACGCGATGTTTTGTCATGAGATGTCTTGTTGTGCGACAATTGTCGCATTTCGTGTGTGGTCGGCCTAAGTTGCCCATTGTCCTACTAAAACTAGGTACAGTAGGAATAAAATTAGACAGGAAACAAAAAATATTTCTTGAACAATTAAAAGCATGTGCAGTGTGTGGAAGGCCATTGGGTTACGTTTGTAACATTGTATGCTTTTATATTCAAGCTGTGTTCCAGTTTGCTTGTTATTATTATTATTTTTAATATTTGGTTGTTTACGTACTTGTGTGGTTTCTGTTTTGTTTTTGAAGCCAATTTGTATTTATTTATTTTTATATTGACTTTCATCGTATGTTGTAATTAGTATTCGTTGTTTTTATACGTTATAATTGATACTTTATTAGTTGTACCTGTGGATGGGTTGATTGTAAATTTTATATGCCCGTCATTTGGTAGTAAACTATTATTATTATTATTATTATTATTATTATTATTATTATTCGTCATCATCATGGCTGCCATGTGGAGGTTGCAGAAATTCGGTGCAGAAAATGTGATGAATTAGGAGGGAAATACAGAAGATATATCTGAACTGAGAAGTATTATTGACACATAAGACACCATAGAAGAAAATGACATGGTTTTGGTGAGTGAACCTCGTGAAAAACAGTGCAAAAACAGTAAATTATTTTGAGGCAAAACGATCGGATTTCGTGTTGTTATAAGGAAGCCATAAAAATCTGGGAGTGTTCGATTTGCATTCGAAAAAGAAAAAGTATACAACCAGTTCAAAAAGTGTGAAACCGGATTAAACCTAAGTGACCTAGACTGAAACCAAGTGAACCAAAATAAAACAAAGTGAAATTTTGAACATCTTTTCGGTTTTGTACTGAAATTATTCTAGAAAAATGGAAAATAAGACTGAACAAAAAAAAATCTATAAACTGGCTAAATAGTACATTTGAAAACAAATACTATGTCAAGATGCCAAGGAGGTTGCGAGGGAAAATTAGGAAACCAAGGAGATTGGGTTACATGTGGAATATGTAACCTAAAATATTGCTATAAATGTGCAGGCCTGAAGCAGAACACATGGAAAGCCATGAATGATGAGAAGAAAGCCCAGTGGAAATGTAAACAAAAATGTAGACAGGCAAGAACATTTTCAGAATCAAACGAAAATACAGATGAAAATGAAAAAAAGGAAGATGACAAAATACCATCAGACAAGGAAGAAGATGAAGAAAATAATGAAGAGACAGAACAGCAAAAGAAGGAATACAGGAAAAGAATGGAAAGAAAAATTGACCTGCTTATCACGAAAATTGATAAACAAAGTATGGAGCTGGAAGACTTTAAGAAAACGATCGAATTTTTGAGTGAAGAACAAAAAGATCTAAAAAAGGAAAACCTGGATTTGAAAAACAGGATTTATGAAATCGAAATAAAATTACAAGACCTTGCAAATAAAGATGTAAGATATAGTGCAATAGAAAAAAAAATGGGAGAAATGCAAAGAAGTATAGCTGACAAAGAACAATACGAAAGAAACAGAAACTTGGAAATCGGTCAGCTTGACTGGCTAGAACACGAAAATATTGAACAAGTAATAGAAAATGTTGCAAGAAACTTCAACATACCCTACAACGCCAGTGAAATTGAAATAGCTCACAGAATACCTAATAGGAACAAAGAAAAACCAAGTACTGTGATAATTCAATTTAAAAATAGAGAAAGCAGAAACAGATGGTTAGAACAGAAGAAAAGAATTGTAACGAATGACAATGTATATAGGAATGGGAACAGAAAACGTATTTATTTAAATGAGAATATGACACCGAACACAAAACGACTTTTTTGGATGACAAAGAACTACGCAGCTGAAAATGACTACAAATACGTTTGGTTTAAAAACGGAAAAATAATGATGAGAAAAAACTCTGATACACAAGAAGTGAAAATAGTGCATGACGAAAACGATTTAGTGACAAGTGAAGAACCTTCGACTACGTAAATAAGATCTTTAGTAAAAAAGAACAGGTGAGAATTCAAATTGCAGAAGATGTAAAAAATTATGAAAATGTGAAACTGTTACATTTAAACATAAGATCTCTAAGATTGAATTGGGATACTTTTATACAAAGTATTGTGGATTTAAATATTGATTGGGAACTGATCATATTAACTGAGATTAATATAAAAAAAGATGAAGTTGATCACTATAATTTGAAGGGATATGATAAATTAGTGATTACTAGAGAAAATACATCTAGAGGTGGTGGTTTGATGGTGTTTGTAAAAACAAATTTTGATTTAACTTACAATAAAATAGATCAGGAAGAAAATTGCATTCTTGAAATTGTAATACATGATAAAATCAATAAAATCCAAGATATGCAAATTGCGGTCATATATAGAAAACCAACATCAAACAAAAAAGTTTTTTCAAAATCTTTAAAAGAGATATTACACAAAAATGGCGACAATAGTATACATCAGATTATTATAGGTGATATGAATATCGACATACTTGACAAAAGTGAAGACTGTGAAGATAATCATGACCAACTAGCTATAGATTACTATGAAAACATTTTAGCAGAATTAGGATTAAATTGCAAGATAAAGTCACCAACTAGAGAAGAGTTTGTTTTAAAAAATGGAAAACATTATCTTCAGAAATCATGTATCGATCATATATATGTAAAAAGTAAAATTGGTAAATCAAGAGGTGGAGTTTTGACAGAGAAAGTTGCGGATCATTATTGGACAATGAGTTGGATATGGCATCAAAAAGAGGATAAAAATAACAAAACACTTAAAAATGAAGCTAAAGAAGAATTATTACCGAGAATGAATAATCATCAAATTGAAAAAGAATTAAATCAAATAAATTGGAATTTTTTAAATGCTTTTGATCAACCAGAAATAATTTATAACGAAATTATAAAAAAGTTTCACGAAATTTATCAGAATAATACTGCAAAACAAAAGAAAAAATATATAAATAAAAATAAACAACGCAGAAAAGAATGGATTACAGATGACTTAGTAGATTGCATAAATAGAAAGAATAAAATGTGGAATGAATTAAAAGCTTTGAGAACTAAAAATGAAGAGTTACTAGTAAAATATAGAAGGGAAAAAAAACTTATTGATAAAAAAATTAAAGAATGCAAAAAACAATTCTTTCAAAACAAGATAAATAAATTACAAAAAAGTAAGAAATCGATATGGGAAGTAGTAGATGAGTTAACTGGGAAGAATGATAAAAAACAAATTGATGATGAGATTGTAAACACTTTCAATGATAAAAGTTTAGACTATATTGTAAATGAATTTAACAAAAACTTTTCGAACCAAGTAATAGAACTGAGAACTATAAATAAAGATGAACATGACATATATAAAAAAGGAAATTTTTCAAAAGAAATAACAAAAAAGAGGATTAAATATACGAAATGTACGAAACAGACTATGTATTTAGAAGAAGCAACAGAGAAGGAAATAATAAATATTATAACAGATCTAAATAATACACATGCGACAGGAATAGATAAAATAAAAACTGATCACATAAAACAAACTAAAGAAAATACTGCAAAAGCAATATGTAAGCTAATAAATGCAATGATCACACATGAAGTTTGGCCAGAGCAGTTGAAAATTCAAATTATAAGACCAATACATAAAAAGGGAAATAAACAAGACCTAAATAATTATCGCCCAATTGCTTTATTGTCCATAATTGATAAAATTCTAGAAAAATTTTTTGTAAATAAAATATGGAAGTTCTTTAATAACTGTAAAAATTTAACGTCATCACAATTTGGATATAGAAAAAATATGGGAACTAACGATTTATTATCAGAATTAAACGACCTAATAACAACAGGGTTAAATGACGGAAAATATATTGGAATTGTCTTAATAGATCTAAAAAAAGCTTTTGATACTTTTGATAAAAACATTTTATTAAAAAAATGTTATAATTTAGGTTTAAGAGGAAAAATACACAATATAATAAAAAGCTACTTACATGATAGAAAAACAATTGTACAATTAAAAGAAAAGAATAGTTTTCCAATTGTAAGTAAATACGGAGTTCCACAAGGATCTGTACTTGGACCCCTACTGTATTTAATTTATACAAATGACATTGTTGATGTTATAGAAAATACTAATATTTTCATGTTTGCTGATGATACAGCTCTGGTATCTATAAATAGGGACTACAATGAAATGATAAATAATCTACAACATGACTTTAATATAATAAATGATTACTACATTGCAAACGAATTGTTTATAAGTAAAGAAAAGACATTACAAATGGACATTACAGTACCAAAAATGAAAATGAAAAATTGTACATGGATAACAAAACATTTTGGAAATTGTAAAAATTTGAATTATAAAAATCAAACTTATCCATGTAGTGAAAAATGCTTTAAATTGGAAAAAAAATTAACAATGAAATATTTAGGAATTGAAATTGACAAAAACTGGACGTTTAAAATGCATATTAAAGAAACGGTAAATAAATTAAGAAAGTTATGTTCAAAACTCTATAGATTAAAAGAAATATTAGATAAGAAACAGAAAAAAATAATTTTTGATGCATGGGTCGTAAGTGTGATCAGATATGGCATTGAGATTTATGGACAGACTTCAGATTATCTACTTGAAAGACTACAAAAAGTTCAAAATAAATTAATTAAGATCTTGTTCGGGGATAAATACAAAAAAATAAAAACGGAAATACTCTTTAAAGAAAACAGAATTATGAAAATAAGGCAAATAAAAAATTTAGTTATTTTAACAAAGTATTACTTTGACAATAAATTTAAGGTAAAAATAAGTAAATCGGGTGAATCAAGAGCTGTAAAAAATAGTTATAAATTACCTGCATGGAAAAATAATTATGGGAAGAGAAGACGAGTGTATTTTATACCAAATTTATTCAATGAAATTCCAAAAGATTTATTAAATTGCATAAATAAAGAGCTGTTTAAGAAGAGTGTAATTGAGCTCATCTTTCTTAATGAAAAATAAAAAATATAAATTTAAGATTATAAAACTAAACGGGGGAAAAATATTAACTTATAACGCCATGAAAAGAAATTGTATAAATTGTTTATTGTATAAATTGTTTATTGAAATATTGAATTATGATAATGTAAAAAAAAAATGTATTTATGTTAATAATTTACAATCTACACATGAGTAGTTGTTGTATGGTGACGTGATTAATGTTTCTATTATTCAAAATTACTGTTATTAAACTCACACAAACTGTATTATTACAGTTTCGAGGGTTGCATTTTTGTAACTGTTGAAAAATAAAATTATTATTATTATTATATTATTATTATTATTATTATTATTATTATATAATTGAAGATAAACGCTACGGAATGAAAAAAGAAGAAAAAACTGACACAACTGAAATCAAGACTTCACTAATGGCACTTAAACAAAATCAACACGAAACGGAGCAATATGCACGAAATAAAAACATTGAAATCTACGGAGTAGATAATGTTAAAAATGAACAAATGTTGGAAACAATAGGTGGCCTGGTCATTGCAATGAACATAGAAGAATATGCAAACTGGCATATAGCCCGTGTACATAGAATACCGACAAAAAAAAAAGAGAAAAATCCGACACGATCATTGTACAGTTCAAATGTAGAGAATATAGGGACTTGTGGATCAACAGAAAAAAAAGTCGTATGACAAATGCACAAGTATACGGAACAGGAAGTGACAATATAATATTTATCAACGAACACATGACGCCCTTCTATAAGGGATTACTATGGAAAACCAAACAACAGCTAAAAGCAACTTATAAATACATATGGTTCAAAGAAGGGAAAATTCAAGTAAGAAGAAGTGATCAAGACAAACAAGTGTACACAATAAAAAGTGAAGGTGATCTTGAAACACTGAAGAACAAAAACAAACCTACAGCAGAAAATAGTGCAATAAGTAATATAAGTAATGGAGCAGGTATTTGAAAATCAAAACAATGTGTATGAAAACTTTGAAAAGTTAAAAAGTGACAAAAATTTTCATGACAACAGTTTTATGATTATGCATGTGAACATAAGAAGCTGTAGGAAGAATTGGGACGAATTGATTTGTGAAATTGCAAAAAGTGATATTGAATGGGATATCTTAACACTTACAGAAACTAACATAAGCGATCATGAAACAATCAACTATGATATCTGTAATTATAAAAAAATTAGTGCTGTAGGGACAAACAAAAAGGAGGTGGTATACTTGTTTTTATAAAAAATGACTTTTGTAATATAGAATGTGAGATAGTCAAAATGGGAGAAAGTGATAATTTGGACATCAAATTAAAATATAATAATATTAATTACAACTTTGTAATATGCTACAGGAAACCGTCTTCGAATAGAAAAATATACATAGTAGAATTTAAAAAAAATCTTTAGGCAAAAGGAAAGTCTTAAAGAAACAAACATCATTTTCATGGGAGACTTTAATTTCAATACCTTAATTGAGACACAAAGTGCATGTGAAAAAGTGACATAAATAAATTTGAAAATCTTATTGCATACTACGGCTTCACACAACATAATGTAACACCTACAAGAGAAGAAATACTGAACAACACTTGTACAAGATCATGTCTTGATCTCATTTTTACAAAAATTGAAGATACTAATTGTAAGGGTGCAGTCATTACAATGAAACTAGCCGATCACTACTACACAGTGTTAAGCGTAAAGAAAACTTTAAAAAAGAATTAAAAAAATCAAAATTCAAAAAATCAAAATGATTGTGGGTTTAAAAAAATTAACAACAAAAAAGTAATTAAAGAACTAAAATACATTAATTGGGACTTTCTTAAAGATGAGAACGACACTAATGTAATATATGACAAAAAATATGATAAAATTACAAACATATATAAAAAATACTCCAAAGAAAAAACGACAAACAATAAACAAAACAATAACAGAAATAATAACAAGAGGCAAGAATGGATGAATGACAACTTGCTTAGGAAAATAAATGAAAAAAATAGGCTATGGAATAAAATAAAAAATAATAAAAGAAAAAACACTAACAGAATAGATGACTTTTCAGACTTGGATAGTTATAAGAAAATTAAAAATGAAATTGTAAAAGAAATAAATAATGCAAAACAACTTTACTACGGTAATTTTTTTGAGAAACACAAAACAGATGGCAAAAAAACTTGGAACAAAATAAATCAAATTTTAGGTAGAGAAAATCACAGAGAAAGCATTGAAGAATTAGTGCAAAACAACTTTGGCACGAATAATTTTAAGGAAATATGTGAGAAATTCTCACTTAATTTTCAAAAACAAATACCGGATGTTTACATTGAGACAAAGTACAAACGACTTAATGGAAAAAAAAACATTTTGATCAAAAATAAAATGAGATATCATACAAAAACGAATGCAGATAAAACCATGGCAATTTACGAAGCAACAGTTTATGATATTAAAGTGATTTTAAATAAGTTAAAACCGAAAAAGTCAAGTGGTTATGATGGTTTTTTGTTTGAGCATTTCCTGGCAACAAAAGAAAACACATGTGAATTCATGGTAATACTCATAAATAGTATTATAAAAACTGTGAAATGGCCGGATGCACTTGAAAAAGCAAATAATAAGACCAATTTTTAAAAATGGCGAACAAGATAACATAAACAACTACAGACCAATATCACTGCTGCCAGTCCTCAATAAGATTATTGAAAAATTTTTTGCCACCAAAATTGAAACATTCTTTAACAAATACAATATCTTAAATCAAAATCAGTTTGGGTATAGGAGAGGAACAAGTACAATTGATGCATTAGAAAAATCAACAACAATGTGACAAGAGCTCTTAATGAAGGTAAATTTGTGGGGGCAGTTCAAATTGACTTAACTAAAGAATTTGACACACTAAGATTTGACATTCTGCTTGAAAAAATCTATAAAAGTGGTCTCAGAGGTAAAATGTTAAACATAATAAAAAGTTATTTAACCAATAGAACATGTAGTGTAAAAATTGGAGATGAAAATAGCACTTGGAAAGACATAAAGTATGGAGTACCACAGGGTTCCATACTGGGACCTATACTTTTTATAATGTATATAAATGACTTGCTAGATGTGAAATGGAAATCTGAAATAACACTTTATGCTGATGATATCTTCTTACTCTCAATTCACTACAACAGTAAAAAAATGAATAAACATTTACAAAACGATTTTGATAAACTGAGAATCTACCTTTTACAAAATTACCTTATAATGAACGATGACAAAACATACTATATACCAATAAAAACATCACATATGAAGGACACAAAAACCGACATCACCATTTGTAAAGATAATTGTAACACTTCGATGTGCAACTGTAAGAAAATTGTACACAAACATTGTAACAGATATTTGGGACTTGAACTCGATAACAATTGGAAATTCTATGAACATATAGAAAAATTAAGCTTAAATATCAGAAAAACAATACTAACTCTTTATAAAATTAAAACACATTAAATGAAAAAAATAAAAAAATTGTCTTTGAAGCTTTAATTATGTCGCAAATAAATTATGGTGTATCAATTTATGGGTCAACAACGAAAACTATGATTTCACAATTACAAAAAGTTACAAACAGAGCTATAAAAGTACTATTTAAAAAACATGAAAATGAAAAAAGCAAAGACATATATAAACGCATAAATCTATTAAATATTGAACAAGCACACAGGTTTGAAATTATACGAAAAAACTACTTTAAAATTGAAAAAAGGATTGAAACAACAAGAGCTGTAAGAGGAAATAATAAATGGATAATTGAACCACAATGGAGAAACTCGTATGGGAAAAGAGGGACAACGTACATGATACCACACTACATGAACAAGTTACCGACACATTTAAGAAACTTGAAAACTAACAAAAGCGTGCAAACCGAAATTAAAAAATGGATTAAAACTATATAATTTTTTTTTAATACCATACTCAATAAACGGTTAGTCAATATAATTATATAGGTTAGTTATATGGTTAAACACATGTATAATGGAATGAAATATTAATGTATATGGAAACTGCTTGCACAAACAAGTCTTTCAGACTTCGTGCCTTTTGTATGTTTGTTTGTTTGGCTTTTGCTTGGCGTTAGCTGACATGTATGCATACACTTGAATAAAGCTATTATTAATTAATTATTATTATTATACAATAAAAACAGCGCGGTCCTTTCATCAGAGATAATATTTAATTGAAAATGAAGCGACCTTAATTTCTCCAGGTCCAGACTTGCTACAGCAGCTTTATTAACGTATGCTGTTCGTCAGTCTCCATAAATTACAAATATTTGAGAATTATTGGATGTGCGTTTAACATTTACGAAAGTCATCACCTACAGAGTGGTAAAAGCACTCGGAATTATTTATTTTAATGTTGTGTTTACGTGTGCTCTGGCATCGACAAATAAACATGACACATGTGCTCTTGTGCACCCCGAGTGACCCTTATGTTTATTTATGCCCTGTTAGCACAAGGAAACTCTGGGAGCACAAGTAGCATAACACTAAAAGCACAAGTTTAACTTTTGACGGGCTCCCAGCGGTAGCCATGGCGCCAGAAAGGAGAGAGGGACAATTTTGCTAGGTAAAACCCATCGGATATTCCTAGGTTCTTTTACATGCCACAATCGACATGAGCACGAGACATCAGAGAACCAATCTCTTCCCGAAAACGCCAGGGGTGGCTGAGGTCGATCACGAACCCGGGACCTCTGGCACACAAGACCACCTTACTCCTAATGAAAAGCAGGAGCATCATAAAGGATGGCCTGTAGGCCTCGATGGAGTGTCCGTGATAATATTACCACATGTTCCATTAATCGTTCTGGCATGTGTCGCGATCCGATGCGGCCAATTATGGAACTACTGGTCTTAAATAGGGTAGTGACACGGCGTAGTATTATTGTATATAACTATGGTGGAGCCAGTAACTGGGTTAGCTGCAAGGTGCACTGGTGGGGAGAAAGAAGAGCGTCTTACTGAAGCCAATGCTATTAGACTGCATTTCTTAGGCCTAAAACGCGCGATTCTTGTCGATTTGTTGGCAGCTGCTGATATTTTTAAGCAAGTAGAATCTTTATTTTCTGATTACAACCTCGTAGCATAAGGGAATTGGAGAAAACAACGGTTTTTTAAGCCTACGAAAACCGCTCTCAAAGCACTGGCTTGACTAGAAATGTCGTTGTTTAACCCACCATTTCAATCTAGTGTCCCTTGCAGGTATCTCTCTTGTAGCCATATGACGTCGCTTGACGCTGCTCTGTATTTTCAACCTAACCTAACCCAACCAATTATGAAACTACTGGTCTTAAATATTTTCTAGGATAACCTCACCTAACCCAACCTAACCCACGTTGATAGTTAAAGAAAATAGTCAAAAGAAAATCACTTGTGGTATGATTAGTCCAGACATACGGCAACTTCATGTGCCACAGTGTTCCACGACGCAAATTAGGGAAGGAGACGGCTTTTCAAGCTAATGAAAGGAAAATTGTAAGAGTTAACGTCATTTTCAACAGTTAAGGTTATCTCTGGACCGGTGAGGCCAAGGCCGGCTGGCTCAACACCAGTTCACGCGTTGTATGTATGTATCTTGTCGTACCCTTGTGCACCCTTACTACCCTTTGTACCTTCGTTACCTTATTACCTTTATCATCTACTGGTTTGTAATTCTATATAACTCTTTGGCACCCCCTTTGTAACCTTACATACATACCCTTACTTTAATTACCGATTGCATATTTACAGTTTATTTACTCTTTTATTTACTACATTTTAGTTTGTAATTCTATCTCTTATAGGTCCCGAGATATAAGCGTTTATAAATCTAACACGACAACGTATAGGACGGGACCCTGTTGAGGGACTCGTGATTAAAAGTTATTCAACATTAAAAACACTTGGTGTATTTCAAGTTTTCAACGCACTTCTTGCAGTATCTTTCTTCGACCCAACGCACGATAAGAAATTATGAGGTTGGGAGGAGAATTTTTGTGACAGAGACCCCTTCCGAAACGTCTTAGCTTCATTCGTACTAGTTTTGTCTTAAGAGGGCGCCACGAGTTTTATGTAGGAATTTCTACTCGCGTTTTCAGCCTAGTAAGAATAAACTAAACTAAACGAAACTAGCTTGTATTTAATTATTATTTAGTTTTGCTTTGTTGTAATTTAGTTTACTTTAGACTACGCCTGAAAAATGAGCAAAAATTTACCAGATGGAACGCTTGGCGCCTTCTGAAAACTCGGACGGAACTAATAGGTAGGCCTATCAGAAAACGCACACTCACGTCAAGAATGAAACAGTAAAAGGCTTAAAGTGCACAAATTATGATTTCCATTACAACGTTTCGAACCCTTAAGGGAGCATTTCAATATCGAAATTTTGAAGCTGCAAGCTTAAGTCAGCATATTAAATACACTAAAAAATAATAACCTAAAAGATGTCACTGTGGCGGCAGTCGAAAATGCAGTGCATTGACAATGGGGGGAGGGGGATTGAGGCTTAATGGCGCGTCGACAGCTTGGTCATTAGCGCCAACCTCAGTCACAGTGCAGTGGTCCGGGTTGCCACTGCACCACACATTACAGACATGTTATTCAAACCCCCAATCTAAATCTCGTCATACATCTGTACCTCCTGCAAAAATTGAAAAACACCGGACAGGAGGACAGACTTATCGCCCAATTGACGCGCAATGTCATGCGGAAGACGGAAACGACGACGAACACCATCAAGATGGCGACAATCAACAAGGAAGTGCCGGACCGTAAGTGGCCGTCGACACCAATAACATTCAGGAGGGTCAACCCCCCGCAAAAGGAAACAGTGAGTAATCCGGGTGTGACCAATTCGCAAACGGGCCAACACAACCTCCTCACGGTGACTGCGGCGACACGCCGAGTGCCATTCCTCGACGGTGCCCTTAATAGCTAGTAACTTATTACCGTCCATTGGTACCGTATTGACAATGGAGCAGCGTCATATGACATCATATTGGCTACAAGAGAGATAGCTGTAAGAGGCACTAGATTAAAATGGAGGGTTAAACAACGGCACTTCTAGTCTAGTGCTTTGAAAGCAGATTTCACAGGCTTAAAAAAAAGTTGTGTTCTCCAATCCCTTATGCTGCGAAGTTGTAATCGGAAAATAAAGATTCCACTTGCTTAAAAATGTCAGCAATTTCCAACAAATCGACAAAAATTGCGCATTATAAGCCTTAGAAATCCACTCTTAACAGTATTGTCTTCAATAAGACGCGCTTTTTTCCCCCTCCAGCGACCCTTGCAGCTATCCCAGTTACTGGCTCCAGCATAGAGTTATATACAATAATACAAAGTTGTGTCACTGCCCTATAAGAGCTCGTTTGCAGCAACTGACGACCTTTAGAGCATGCCATCAACCAGAAGGTAAAATAACTAAGTCCCAACGGGGATTTACCCTTAACGCTCTTAAAACAACAAATGTGTACCAGGTCACGATACTTGGTTCTGTCGAATGATAAAACAGGGAAATATCCAAAATTTCTTGAAGCGACAATTTACAACCTAATTAAAAACTAGGCTCGGTATTAGTAGCTCAACACTATTTAGAAGACCACCCACGTTCTAGTAGGAAATTTATTTATGTATTTATTTGAAGGAATGCCCACGCCTACGACCGAAGCCTGAAAAACATGGAAAAATTCAAAATCAACTAAGTTGTGTAAGTAAGAAACACTAAGTATGGGCTGCCTGTTATTTGCGCAAAGTTCAAGTGACTAAGTTGGTGATCTTAAGTCTTTCAGAACAAGATTTATTTTGCTACCACGGGAGTCGTACTGGCGGTAATACGGAGAAAGAGGTACTGTTTCGTGATTGGCCAGCGCTCTTCCCGCCTAAATCTCGTACCTTTAGGCCTATCCATTTCCGTACAATTTATGTGTTCAAATACGGTTTTGATAAAAAAATAAATAAAATAAAAAAAAAACATTTCCATCCGTAAATTTTCCAACACTTGTCAAAACAGCCTGAAAACAAAAATGATAGTATTGCCTTTTTCGAAGGCGTCGTACAAATATTATTTTTACGTCTTTGTATTTTTCTTCTTTTCTTTGGCTGATGCGCTGCGATTCTCTGCTATTTTGAGGAGGAAAGCACTTGAGGCTACACTTTTCGAATCACGGCCTTATCACCAAAAGCAGACGCACTACCTCCTTTTCTTCTTTTGTACATTTTTTAATATTTTTTTTCCGTCTGTATTTATATTATTATTCTTTGGCCGTCTCCCTCCACAACGTATTATTTTCAAAGTAACGTGTTTGCGAGAAAGAAATCAATAGGTAGTAGGAGAAAAGATAAATATTAAAAAGAAAAAAGAGAGAAATAACAATAATAAAAAAAAATGTGCATATCTCAAAATTCAAAACACCTGCCTGCATTAGGCAGCTTCCGGCAATGTTGTGCTGACCTCGTACGTGTTTGCTTTCCGTTTCGTTTCGTTTCGCATTTTCCTTTTTTTTTTTCCCGTTGCAGAACTCCTCTCCTTTTCCCCTTTCACGTTTTGTCTTTTGCTTCCCGCAGCCATCCCACCCTCCAACCTCCTCGTTTCGTCTTTTTCGTTGTTCTTTTTCCGTTTCTTCTTTTCGTTTCTTCTTGTCCAAGTATGGTTAGGCCCCTGGCGGCTCTGCAGGACACTATTTCCACTGAAAATTGTCTTCAAAACTCTGTCTAGCACGCCAAACAAACCAGCCGCAAGGATTCGCTCATATTTGCATATCTGTGCTATAAACATAAAAATGACGCCGCAACCTTCCTACGTACGACCAAGATCATAAAGAGACCCAAATGTGGTAAAGAAGGCGCCACCACGCTGAAAACATCACAACATACATACATTCCTAAAATGGGATTTTTTTTCGTTCGCTCTGTGTGTGTTTTTTTTTTTTCTGTTGAGCTTATGCACTTCGCAACACAAATTGTTGAGTTAACCTCATGGCATGAGCTTGAATGTTGGCTCCTGCATGTGGGCTTTGAAGCTGGATGAACCCTTCTCTAAACAAAATTATTTTAATATCTTTTGCCTAATGTACGTAAACGGTCAGGAAAACAAGAAAAGCGACGAAGGCAAGCCGAAAGTCGTTCATAAAGTCTGCTTATACTTGGCTAACTCCGTCCTTGACTCCACCCCTCCTTTCGTTTTCCGTTTAGCCAGGTTAAGGATCCTAACCACCTCGTTTCACTAGCTCATCATATAATGTTATCTTTAGTATCCCGTTTTTTTAAAGGAAAAGCCAGAGTATTAAAGGAAATTGTACTAAAGGAACAGCCAGAGTGGTGCACGATAGGGTGGACTGAAAAAATCATTTTTCGGAATTCCCAATAGCTTGGATGTGGAAAAGTTGCATTTCAGCATCACAATCACACATAAAACATTTTATGATGATGATGATAATGGCGGCTACATATAGCCCGTCGTCACCTCCAGACGATTATGAGGATTATTATGAGTAGACGGCGAGAGGGACAATTTAGCCGGAGAAATCCAAGTGGAAAACCCCAGGGTCTTTGATATGCCACAATCGACATGAGCACGAGGCACCACAGGGCCCTTCTCTTCCCGAAAGTGCCCGGGGGTGGACGAGGCCAGGATCGAACCCGGACCTCCCAGGCAGAAAGCGGTCGTGCTATCCGCACGCCCTCCTTGCCCCCCTATCACTCTGACATGATGCCTTGAGGGGCCACAAGGGGCTTTCAAGTTTAGCATTGTTGAACGTAGGTGGAAACGCTACGAAATTTAAAAAAAAATTATTTTGTAGGTTTAAAATTCAATTTAACATTATCTCGTTTCATGCTCCCAAGAACCATCTACAAACGCGCCAGATTCACAAAGAATTAAATTTTTGTTAAATTTTTGTGGTTGTAGTTTGATATTGTAAATGGCCAAAACGGCGTTGTAGCCTATTTTGGCCCATACCTTTACAATGCACATTAATGAGCAAGAAAAATATTTCTTGCAATTAAAGATAGGCCTACCTTCCATCTGCTCTGTAAGCGCCAAATGAGGTAAGGTTAAAATTAAATGTTAAAGCAGTTAAATATTATTGTTTCCATTTTTCAGCTATATCGCCTATGTTCAACAATGCTAAACTTGAAGCCCCTTGTGTCACCTCAAGATATCACCTCAGAGTGATGAAATTTTTTATGTGTGATGGTGATGCTCTGGGGGCAGATACCCGTATGTTCTTGCATGTGAAAACATGCAACACACTCTTTGTGTAAATTAGTAACATTTTTGCCCGTTTTACGCTGGTAACATCAGTTGCGACACGTACATGCATTACGGTATGAAGAATGGTGCTATAGGCTAATTGGGACAGACAAGCTGGCCAATGGATTTGGAAATATGCTTGCAAAAATTTCTTATAGGTCATCACGCGTACATCGGTCGTTGCCAGAAACATCTTCCCTCTAAGGTATAAATAAAATAACATTCGCCACATAATGTGGTCAGGCGCCGGAAGGGTAACGACCCGCTTACTCCAGACCTAATCTAAAAAAAAAACTCCTATTTAATTCGGTCTGACCAGGAACGAATGTAGGAGGGGGGGGGGGGGCTTGAGGCTTAATGGCGCGTCGACAACTTGGTCATTAGCACCAATCTCAGTCACAGTGCAGTGCGAGTTCTCTGCAGAGCGACTCGCGGAAACTCTGTACACTATTTCTCCCCACAATTTCTGAGCTTAGGGCATTACAAACCCTGAAGACTCGAAGCGAAAAAAAAATGCTTCCTACAATTAGTTTTAGACTCCTGTATTGCAAGTTTCCACGGATGGCCTCTAGTGAAGTGTACCGAAGGTGCCAAATCAAAAAACCGAAGATCGATCGACGTAAGACCATGAAGAATATTATATGTTAGGACCAAGCCTGACCTAATCCTACGTAGCTCTAGAAGTTCCAATCCACATCTAGAAAGCCTTTCCGTGTGGTGAAGGTCCCGTAAGCCTGGCAGTCTTTTGGTGAATTTACGCTGGACCGACTCCAACGAGATCAATGTCCTTCGCTAGATAAGGAGACCAAACGGGCGACGCATATTCCAAAATGGGACGAACGAAGACTTTGAATGTCCAAATTTTTGTTTCGTGTTTAGTTAAACATTTTTATGAAGCCACTTTTAGCAGTTTTTCCTCCTGTGAATTTACAGCCCCACAAAATGTTGATTTAAAGTGAGTTAAACAGTAATTTTTCATTTGGCCATGTGGGGGAGATGTGCCCCCACCCCACCCCGACCCGGTATCCAGCAGAAACTCCTCAATTATCTGTGGAATGGGGTCAAGTAACTAAAAAAAAAACATTACAACGAGGAATTTATTAACAATAAAATCTCTTTGATAATCTCAGCTTACGTGGGGGGTTAATTCGACCTTTTCAGCTGTTTCCTTAACATCAAGATTTGGCAGTTTGGTTGGAACCAATTTACGAACTATTCATTCATGTGAAAAACTTCAAATTTTAAATATAGAACATTTTAGCATTAAGGCAAAATAGTTTTTAATGATTTATCTCTAGACTAGCAGTCGTTTCGCTCATGGTTGTTTCCCCAGCTTTTGCTCGGTGCTGCCTGAACGTTCACTGCACGTCAATTTTTCTTCCTGTCATACTCCCCTTTTCCGCCAATCCTCTCCCTCCCCTCTCCCTTCCCCTTTTATCCCATCCTCTCCCTTTCCTCTCCGTTCCCCTCCCTCCCTCCTCTTAGCTACACGTAGTTGAAACGAATAAACAATTAGTATTGAATTAAGTATAGGCATCAGCTGACTAGCACACAAATGTATTGGTAGTTCGTTTGTACCATGTAATAAAAAAACTAATCGACCCAGCTTCGTAAAAAAAATCTATAGGATGTTAAATGGCTTCATAACGGAGGGGGGGATTGAAGCTTAATGGCGCGTCGACAACTTGGTCATTAGCGCCAACCTCAGTCACAGTGCAGTGGTCCGGGTTGCCACTGCACCACACATTACAGAGATGTTATCCAAACGGATGTTGTCATAACGGAGGCTTTTTTTTAATATGTCTAGGGCAAACTCAGCCTCAGAGGAAAACTAATTCCTAGTAACAACATTTTCGAGGTCTGACTAACAGTCAGAGTAGCTACTGTTCGAATTTAGAGATGGAAAGGGTCAGGGAGCTTCAGGTCTCTTGGGTCACTATTTTTTAAATTTTATTTTTGAGTTAAGTTTTAAATTTTCCTGTGGGCATCTGGAATCCCAGTCAGTCCGCACTATGCTTTCTTCCCATTCCCCCGACCAATCTGAGGTTGGCGCTAATGACCAAGCTGTCGACGCGCC
>JAHWFP010019123.1:0-12918 GCA_023313725.1 Lithobius niger
TTTGCCCAGGTTAAGCTTAGGTTTTTTAAAATCGTTTTTCTATATTTTATATCCAACTTAAAAATGTTACTACCCTATACTGATGCTGTTATGAACTGTATTTTTTGACATGTTGACGAAACTGTAGTGGATTCAGTGCACCTGATGATGAGTTGAAAGTTACCTCGACTTTTTGTATGTTTGTGTACTGCTTGGCTTTTTTATTCTTATATCGTTACAGTGCTTGTTCACTTTGTGGTCTTATAGCAGTGTATAAATTTAGCAGTTATGTCTAGTTCTTTACAGCCGTGTGTCATTCCCGAATTGGTTTCGTGCGATCCGCGCATCTATGTCCCTAACGAAAATTAATCTCCGCTAAACGAGTCTATTCATCCTTCTCACTTTGATGCTTTCCACCCAGATTGCCGAATACGCATTTGATCTCGAAAGAAAAATGTTCAATAGCAGTTACATGTTAAAGGGCAATTACATCCATTTTGACAAGCATGTTTGACTCTTGGACCACTTACACAATAACTAAACACAAGAATTGCGGCAAGAATACGTTACGTACGTCCGATATAGCAATTCAATTACTGCATCACCAAAACACGACGGAGGTCGCCATTGTTTTGCTGGAACGCGCAAAAATTAATGCCGACAGACGGATCTCTTCGATTTCGACTCGCAGCCGATTGAGATAGCTGTATTGACTGTGAGGAGCTCAAGCGTCTAACGGCCTTAGCTGGCCACTACACTGCCGGCCAGCTAAGGCTGCCAAAGGCTTGAGCTCCTCACAGTCAATACAGCTATCGCAATCGGCTGCAAGTCGAAATCGAAAAGTGACATCTGTCTGCATTAATTTCTGAGCGTTCCAGCAAAACAATGGCGATCTCCGTGTCGTGTTTTGGTGATGCAGTAATTAAACTGTTATATCGGACGTATGTTCTTACCGCAATTCTTGTGTTTAGTTATTGTGTAAGTGATCCAAAAGTCAAACATGCATGTCAAAATGGATGTAATTGCCCTTTACGCTTCTCTGCAACTCAAGCTTTCTGCTAAACCGTCAGTTCAGTAGGACACGTACAGTACAGTACAGTTGAAGTGATCTTCAATCGTGTGAATCAGTTCACATTCGTGATATGTGGAGAAGCCCAACCGGTATAAGGTTTGCAACCCTTTAAAATACTTCATGACCTATAGAAGATTTGTGGGGAGCGGTTGGGGTAGAAGTGGGGGGGGGGGGAGTGTTTGAGGCCACAGCCGCATCACGTGATCACGGGAGCTTGAAGAAAACTCTTCACTTCACCACATGAAAGACCTGACCGAACGCTATAAATCCAGACAATGGCATAAAACATTTTTTTCTACGAGTTCGACGCAAGAATTTGCGATCCTATCTCCCCAAACCATTTATTGCGATCAAATAAGGAGTGGCTGCTCCTCTGATCTGCAGTTTGCCCTAAACAACAGATCTCAAAAATGGACGAGTAACCTTTTCACGAAAAGGAAAGTGTGGCCGCCGTGACTTTAGAGGCATGACTGTCCGTCTTGTTTATCAAGGAGGTCATTGGATTGGGGTATACGCAGTCACGTCTCCTCAATCTCCCATCTTCCCATCTTAACATTTATTATTTATAGTTTAAATACTTTCTTTCTTCTTTTTCTGGACATGGCATACTCACACACATGCAGCCGGGATTTGTTCCACTAGGCCGGACTTGTGAATCTTGCCAGATCCGGGAGCATCAGTGCCTCAAGTCAGACACACTATGCATGGCCACGTTCACAAGTCACTCTTAGCTTAGAATTCTCCTTATTAAGATTGAACGGAACCACACCACTACCACACAAAACTGCCACCCCCACAATTCCAAGCTAAGAGTTAAAATTTGGTACAAATAAACCAGGGCAAAATAATAAAAAAAAAGTTAAAAACAAAACCAAAAACTGATAAAGAAGCGATTAAGGTGAGAATGGTTCGGCCTCTCAAAGGAGTGATATGAAATTAAAATGTTAGAAAAATTACCACTCAAGCTATTGTTGACGCGGCACGTTATTACACATCTGCTGGCTAGTTGAGTTGAGTATAATGCACAATTAAAAAAAAAAAAGAAGTGATATCGTATTAACAGCCAAAACTGATAAAAGGGACCGCCAAATTCCGAATGGTTCGGCCCTTCAAGGGAGTGATATCAACACACCAAAATATTCGCCAAGTTATAATAATAATAATAATACTTTTTTTACTTACGCTCCGAATAATACTTTTGAAATTAAATGAAAACCTGAACATTGCTACCGAAAGTAGCAATGTTCTAGCTTTAATTTAACCATCAAACTGTTAATCGAATTAATGCTGGGGTAGCAAAAATCTTGGGGTAGCAAAATCGAACTCGCGCTGAAGCGCTCGTGCGATTTTGCCACCCCTCAATATTTGGACTGTTCCGTTTCTCGTAGACGATCAATTATTTCGGGATAACCGGGTCTACTTAACGGATATATATTACTTAAGTCCGTTAGCTAATATTGGATTGAAGACGCGTGCTTTTCAATCATCTTACTTATGCTTTGAAGGTGCATATTGTACGGCATGGAAATCGTCAAAGAAGATACCCTCCAGAAGCCAGAATACGTGTCGAAATAGAAAACTCCCCTGTCCCCCCCCCCCGCTGTGTGTGTGTGGGGGGGGGACGATCTGGAGCGCTCCCCAGACCCCCTAGCTGTGGCTGCGAGGGAACAGTAAATGATCCTCCGCTCCTTCCCCTACAAACAGGTGACAGTTCCGGCACTTCTCAAATTAGAAATTAAACTCTGTCTACAACAAAAGGTCTGTCTATAGTCTACTGAATATAGTCTTTTCCCTTTGATTAAAAAATAGCCATCGTCCGCATCTTAAAAATCGCGAGTCTCCGTAAAACCGCGATGAACATAAAGAAACAAAAAACACCTCCTGCACGAGTCAATGTCTTTTGTACTAACCATGAGAACCATTTAATTAAATTTTTAGCGGTATTAAATCACCAATAAAAACTGTAAGAAGCAGCTCCGAAAACAAGAAACAACCAATCATAATACAAAAAGGAACGCCCTCCAGTGCATAGCCATATCATTCTAACGAACATACCCCTATTTTGCAGTTGCAGGTGAGGAAGCCTTGTCCCCTACCACTCTCCACTTCCAACCGGCTAGTCAGGAGGGGTGGGGAGGATCTTCTGTGGGTTCCCTATAGAGCAGTGACACGACGTAGTATTATTGTATATAACTCTATGCTGGAGCCTTAATGGGTTAGCTGCAAGGGGCACTGCAGAGAGAAACAGAAGGGCGTCATACTGAAGCCGATGCTGTGAAGAGTGATTTCTTAGACCTAAAACGCGCGATTTTTGTTGTTGGAGAAAACAACATTATTTTAAGCCTAAGAAATCCGCTCTTCCGTTGTTTTTCCCTCCATTTTTATGTAGTGCATCTTGTAGTTATGCCCTCCAAAACCCATACTGGTGCCAATCTGGTGCCAATATGGCGGCAAATGTCGCTGCTCTATTGTCAGTTAATTTCCGGTTGACTTTGGTTCATAATTGCTCCTCTTCATATTACGATTGTTTGATTCTTGTTTTCGGAGTTGATTGTTGCAGTTGCCATTGGTGTCTTAATGTGTATTTGACTTTATTCACCCGGATAATTTTGCTTGATAAAGAGCTGCAGTAATTGCGAAACAGGAGTTTTTGTAGACTTTTTTTTACACTCTTGGGCTTTCTGTGGCTAAATTGTAAAACAATTCTAAAATAAAGCTGACAGTCAGCATTAAAGACTATAGCCATGTGAGAATGAGGGGAAAAAACTGCACACTAATTAGAGAAAAGAAAAGACTGGCCCTAAACTGAGTCGAACCCACCTTTCATTCAATTGCCGGCTGCTCTACCATCTGTTTTAACGTCATTAGACTCCAGTCGAGCTTAACAACATTTCTCAATGGTGATTTGAAAGCAAAAAAGGGAGAGAAAATAATAATAATCGCATAACTAAAAAAGGGTTTCAAAGGGTTTAACGAGCATTAACCACTCCAGCAAAACTAACCAGCAGCACAACAATAAAAGGTTAAAACGTATATTTGACTGAGTACTTATATTTGACTTATACCCCTGATGACGGTGATGTCATCCCCTCCGAGAAGTAGCTTTAATTTCCATAGTCTTTAATCATGTTGTATCCAGTCGAGCTAGTGTCGAATTCAATATTCCTATATAATATACATTAAAAATAATTAATGTCGTCTTGTAACCTTGGTATATGTACGTTCTTGTACCAGTGTTCGTACGCTAGCTGGAAAAGCTGGAAAGGTCTGGAATTTAGTTATGCCTTTTTCCTGGCCTTGAAGAGTATGGAATTCTTACAGATTGTCAAGAACTGCTTGGAAAAAGGCTGAAATTAACTGACAGTAATGTTTAAGGAGTAAATCGGAGCTTCTTAATTTTGCTCCGTAAATTGACTAAATAAGCATTCATTCTATATTCCGCCATTAAAGATGAAAAAGCTGTGATTCTCTTCCATAATTTCTACTGTTTTGGTTGCTTAGCATCAGCATAATAAAAAATTAAATTAAAACAACAAATGACGTGTCAATATCGGAATACTGAACATGAAGAATGTGATGAAAACTGGAGTTCTGAACTAACCTGGATAAAGATGGAAAAGGCCTAGAAACTGGCCTGGTCTGACAACGTTCGAACTCTGTTATACGTATTTTAAGTGAAAAATTACACTATATTCTTGTTTGTAATCTTTTAAAAAAAATTCTAAAGGTACATTTGGCTGCATGTTGTCTCACGTTTGAATTTGAGACCATGCAGCCAAGATATAAGTTTAACATTTTTAACGACTTTAAACAAGATACGATATACTTTTTATTAAAAGTACGTATGAAACCACACATGTAAAGGAAAGCCTACTTTATTAATTATTTTTTATGTATTATAGGAACACTGAATTTCTATGTCTACTGGATAAAAGTGACTAAGACTGTAGAAATGTAAGCAACGTCTCTGAAGAAGACATCGTCATGAAACATAGATGTCGAAATATAAGTATGTTTTTAACCTTTTATAGTAGTTGTGCTCCAGGCAATGCAAGCAAGGAATAGACAATAAATCTCAATATGAAGGGTTGACGAAGCAGACAGATAGCATTCAAGATTGGCCTTCCGATCTACCAACTGCGCTGTCGGGGTGACCCCTCGTGGCTACAGTCTCCTATCAATTTAGTAGTTATTAGTAACAACATGGGGCCAGAGTCTGCTTCACTCGTGAAAAAGTTAATTTTACAATTTAAAAAAAAAAACGTACAATTTACAGTAGACAATATACAATAACATTTAATACACGCACGGACAACCAGCGAGTAAATTATCTCAAGGTCACATCCGAAACCAGACCCGAGTACAGCCACCCTACCAGCCAGTATTCGTGTTTTTGTTTTATTTACATAGATTGTTCTCAGGAAAATGTGGAGGGTGGAAAAGCTTAGTGTAAATTCTAATTTTGTAAATTCTTCAGCCCAAGTGTATTTGCATTCATTTTATTTTTGTATGTAATCCTATTCACTAGGGAAGGCGCTCGTGGGATTCTCGAAACGTCACAGCTTGTGTTTACATTTCGGGTAACTACCTCAAATTGACCTGTATAATAAAAATATTTGTCAAAGTAAATTTAGGGTCATCTTAAACCTGACCAGAGTACAGCCAACCTGTCAGCTATTATTCGATATTTATTTACATAGATTTTTCTCAGGAAAATGTTGAGGGCGGAAAAGCTTAGTGTCAATTATAAATTTTGTATATTCTTCAGCGCACGTGTGTTTAAATTCATTTTGGTTGTGTGTAGTCCCATTCACTAGGGAATGTGATCTGGGATTCTCGAAACGTCGCAGCTTGTGTTTACATTTCGGGCAATTGCCTCAAATTGACCTGTATAATAAAAATATTTGTCAAAGTAAATTTCGGGTCATTGCGTTTCGACACTCCTAGATAATGTATAGTATGAGGCCACACATTTACACTTGTGGTCGCCATTTCCTCGTTATTAGTGACTCTTCAAAGTCAATGGCACCGACGACGGGATATACGCATGAGAATGCTCGCACGCGCTTCCACAGAAGGTGGTATGGCGAAGAGGGAAGGAGGTGGGGGACCGAGGATGTAGCGGTCATCTCGTAACCCTACACCAAAATGACCACTCGCTCAAACTCGGCGTTGCACGCGAATCTTCTGCTTGAAGATCTTCCTTAATCAAAACAAAACTACAAAATGTTAATAAATATTGCCCTCCGACCCTCCAGCACTTGTTTTTCTTCCGTCCTATTGTTCGTTAATCAAAGGTTTAAGCGAAACGATCACGTTTCTTGAAGTTTTTCTATTGATGGTACGTAGATATAGAGTGTATGTATACGCTGTTCTTATTATCGTCCTCCATTTTTGTTGGCATACAAAATTTCGAATGGATAATTTAACGCGTTTCTCGCTGAATGGACGATTAGCTCTTAAACTCGTTTGTTACGCAGGAAAAAGAAAGATTTGAAGTCTTATAAGGAAGAGGGATAAAAAAAAAAGAATGAAAGAAACATCGTGGTTAAGGTTAGGTTTCATAAATTTTAAAGATTACATCGTCGTGGCTTAGTGGAATCTTGTTGTTAGCATATCTGGACTCATTAGCATGTTGGGTGAAAGCGGTGACGTCAAGCACGTTTCGTTAACCTTGTGACCCCCAGTTTTATTTAGTACTGCAACTCCTTTTCACAGTAATATTTCGTAATCTTTCTGTCATACAGAAAGCACTCTTGGGCAAATTTCGGGCTTTCCAAAACTTCCTGCGGGCTGTATCCGCGTTTGCAAAAGTCGAGTCAAGGCCAGAATACTGGTCAAGCTTTAAAATAAATATCCTACAGAGGCCTATTTGCTCGATGTTAATTTATCACATTAATATAATTTTTAATCAACCTTCTTTCCATCTGTGGAAGCCAGATGGAGTGGCATATTATCCAATATAGAGTGGTAGATGCCAACATTGTGTGATAATATTGCGTACGAATTGATTTTGGTGGCAACTGCGTGCAGGTTAACATGTCACAAGTTGCCTTCAAGGGCGTACTGGCCATACGGGAAAACGGGAAGTTTCTCGTGGGTATGCTCCGAGGGCCTGTTGGGGGCCTATTGAAATTTTTTCGTGATGACTGATTTCTGCGAAATGCCAAAAGATGGGGCCCTACGTTAACCATTTCGCGGGCCTAAATGACGCTGGTCGCATTGCGGCATTTGAGAAAATGGAGTGACATAGCTAATGCATTTCCCTGATAATACTTCAGTAGATTTCGAAAGCTACTGTGGTCTTATCACCGTCAGCCGATGTTCATTGGCTAAATCTGCCACTCAATAGTAAGGCAATATCTGTCATATGTTTAGCTTTAAACCTGTAAGCAGATGGTGCCACCATCACCAACTTGTGTATGCCCATGATACTAATTATGTGAACCCCGTAGTGGCTCTTCCTGTTGCCATACGGTTGTTTGTAGTCACTCATCGTGATGCGATGAGCTCGTAATAGATACTAAGTTCAACTCAACTAAAATAAGTCTTCTTCAACAAATAAGAACACATCACAATATCCTGCAGCTTTCATTGGTCGACGCACTATAATGCAAAACGTGGCCAGCACTATTTGTAGTTGATAGCGCTTCTTGGCGTAACTCGCTCTACGCGTTACAATGCCGCCATGTTATGAAACATTTGTTGCATTGAAGTCTAATAAAAATATGCATGTTCGTGCCATAAACCATTCTGAAGGTCTTTCTTTCGAAATACGGTGGGCATTATTCATTTGCGTGACGTAGCAACAACAGTCATCGCACAGCTCCTGCTACCGCTTGCAACAACTTCGCTAGATCGTAAGGTCTAACTGCCGATCACGTAACCTAGCAGAAAATTCGGCGCGCAGTCTTGTTATTAAAAAAAAAGTATCAATAATAATAATTATTATTACTTATTATTAATTCTTAATTCTGCGTAATTTAGAATGCAGAATAATGAAAAGTAAATAGAAATTCTCTAATAAAATACCCAGCAAAACTATTGGAAATTGTCAAATTTTTTTCAGCAATCATGTTTTTGGTCCATCAAAACTTAATCGTACAATTTATTGGCTGGTAATTTCCCTCATGCTTCGCACTCGTGAAATTAATATCTGCCTAAATAGCACTCGTGAGTTGATGGGAACCAAAGTACTCGGGGTTAAGAAAAATTATCGGTAATTTCCTTAGCTCTTGGGGTATTTCGTGCGATAAGACTGCGAAAGGACTGAAATAGTTTGTTTAGGTATGTCAGATTTAGGTGGGGGCTACAAAGCGGTTAGTGCACTTGAGGTCCTATCCTCAGACCCATGATGACCTGTAAATTTTGTCGTCATTATTGCTACGTGGCCTTATGAATGCGGGGGTATCCATACTTTTAACTCGCATTTCGTATTCATCACTATTATCACAAGATCATCAGAGAAAGAAACTGCAGGTTTCGCTTCCCGACAACATCACTTCAATCTTATCTTACCAAAGAAACGTTAAAGTGGCGTTAACTTTCCGGCACGTACGTGAATTAGTGTTGAGTCAGGAGGAGACACAGACTATTTCTCTACCCCAGTCGGCCTTGGGTTGAAGTTACAAAACTTCTTACGTGCTTCAAGCTCGTGAACGCCACTGCTTGTCAGAAGAGGTTTGTTTGGACCAATCACAACACGAGCGATATCTTTCATGCTTATTTATTGGGTAAAATCCTACGCAGTGCTGCGAGTTCCACGACTAATTTGGTGTATTTCGGCTCCTTCAACTTGAAAACTGTTTTGCAGCAAGACCCCCGCCCCCCCCCCCCTCCTCTTTGGCCCATTGAACTGTACATCAGTGGGTCTTTGAGAATGTGTCAAGACGGGACCCTCCTGTTTTCCAGATTGTTTTTGAAGAACCTTGCGGCGATTATAAACAAACAATGCAAATTATTTATAAAATAACACTGTATGACATGTGAGTTTTGTAGTTTGGCCACGTGGCAGCTGCTGGTGGCCTGGCAACGGTTTTGGGATTTTTATTCGGTTCAAACCCCCATTCTAGGAAAGACGTTAAAAATCACAGATCCCAGTTTTCGGCTTTGCAATTTGAAATTTATCTTCCAGTATTTAATTCTCGATTCAACCCAAAACCAAGTGCCCTGTTTAGTCAACTCCCCTCAGTCAGGCGAGCCCGTACCATCCTGTAATAAACCTCTGAACAGCAGAAGACTCGATTTCCATACATAAGGTATGAAAGGTTAAAGAGGGGTTTTCAACTTTTACCTAGATGCTACGTGCTGAGAGGAATGGGCGCAGCAGATTTTGGTGCATCGGCCGGTAATCGAACACGGGTCGCCCGCCCAGGTTACCGTAAAAGTATTTGCGATCGTACTGGTCCACAATTGGCCGCATGGAGTGGCATCCTAGAACGAGAGATGAAACATGGCCTAATATTAACATGGATACTCCAGAGTCAGACCCTCCTTTATTTTACTTCTGTTCCTGCTCGCTTGTCATCCTTAACGGTTAACAACGTTGCCACCGTTGTATTTTTTCGTTTGTTAATAAACGAAAAGACAATGGGCAGTGGACCCAGCTCATAGCAAATGATATTATCAACAAAGCTTGTCAACAAAGCTGAGTTGGAAGATAAATATTTCGCGTCATTAAAGAAACAAGTAAGCTGTAAATATTAGTAATACCCAAAGAAACACACTGGAGCCAACATTGTGAACTACTAGGGATGACAAGTGAGCAGCAATTATGACGAAAATATTCACGTGCCACTATGTGTGCGGGAATTCAATCCAGGTCTTTGGCCTGGACCACCAATTCACAGTGTCATCTTTAATTGTTCATAATTGACTCCGTTGCCTTTTTTTCGTTTATTGCTCATCATGGAGTCAAATGACAGCCGACAGCCGCCCACCAATGCTACCATGGCGATTAATTGGAAAGGCAACAGGTGGATGGAGAGAAGGGCCAAAACTCGTCTTCCTCTCAAATTGTGTTACGCCTACAGGTGGAAACTATGGGGTAATCGTCTAAATGGAAAATTGCATAATTGGAAGAACGTATACAGTATAGCGGAAAATCGTCTAACACGAAATTCATATAATAGAAAATCGTCTAATGTCCCTGCCTCGCTCGCGCTACCGTGCTCGCTGCGGCTATACATATACATCAGAAACCGCAGGTATATTATTGTCCAGTTAGGCATTTATCCATTAAACGATATTCCGTTTATATGAGTTTCCATTAGACGACATTCAATTTAGATGATTTTCCATATTTTTTATTTATGGAGATATTAGAAAATTATCCCATTAGACGATTTTCCAGTTAGATTGTCGTCCGACACCCAAAACTCATCATACGGTGGTTCAGTTCAGGAATGATCTTTATGGCTCACCGTGAAACTCTGGGACAACGTTGTGGGACAACGCCTTGAAACTCTACATGTGTAACTTGGGGTTTGATTGAGTTAGGGGTTAAATTTGAAATTTGTGGAGTCGATACAGGGAAGAGACTAAAGACCTTTTCTTGACGGGACAGAGTCAAAGATAATTATAACCAAAGAGTGAACGACTAGAGAGAAGATGGTCCATCACGAGTTCTCAACGGTTTGTTCCTCGGAGAATACACTGCATTTGCACCGTCGTGAGACGTCATATTACCCATTTCCGCCAAAGTGACCCGAACAGCCAATCAGAGTGCTGCAAGGAAGCGCATCTCAAAAGACGCGACCAGTGGATTTGCACACAACGGAGTTTTCAAAAATAAAAGCTTTCTGTTTACACTTGTTAGCCTTTGTTGTCAGACAACAAAAAAACAACAAACTCTTAAAAAAAGCGACGAGAAAAAGCTTTAGGAAAAAAAAAACTATAATTAATGGAGATTAGTTTTTTTTTATGAGACTCCGTATATCGAGTTTCCGTTTCTATAACATGGAGTTTCCGTTTCCGTTTTCGAGACGTGACTGTTGGATTTCCCGCAACATAGCCACCTACCGTTCAATCCTTGGTCTGAACCGGAAGCAAGTTTGTAACCTGAATAAAGGCTTATTGGTGCTTCTTGTCCTACCTAATATCGTTCTTTGAATATGTCGTGCCAAAAACCAACTCATAATCGGTCGCCGAGTGGAAATACAATTGTTGATATTGTTACATGGGATGACTATGGTACACTGTTGATCTGGTCAGTGGTGTTGTAACTAATACTTAAGGCTGTGTCCTGACATTAATGATGATTTCCCTGGATTGTAACTTCAGGTCGATCATACTGGAGGGTATTGTTGCAGGAATGTCAGTGGCGGATCTAGACTGGTGTACGTGGTTGGTTTAGCAGAGGAGCGCCAAGCCAGCCACCAGTAGAGCCATGGGGACGCTAGAACGACAGAAATTGGAGTGTGGGGGTGCCTCCAACCCACCACTAGATCCTCCACTGAGGAAAGTTTTTAAAATCTCAAATTCTTGGTCGAAAATTGGTAAATCCAGAAATCGCTGGCAACAGAAGTGGAAGGGGAGACAACTAAGTCAGAACACCCAACGCGAGCTGCGTGAAAATGTTCCCGGGGACTCTGAACAAGGCGAGCGAGCACAGACGAGTGGTCAGTTCCAAGTCAAATAGACACGATATAGAACGAAAGAACCAAAATGGGACTTTTAAGAAATTAACTGAACAAAAAACGGCTTCGCCGTTTAGAAAACATTAGAGCTCGTATTCCCATATTCACAGCCGTGAAGGCACACGAATAAAAACGAATTAGAGTTCACTCGAACGCAATGAACTCCAATACCAGGGAACACGGACTTTTTGATCAACGGTTATGTCAGAAAGAAAGTCTGTTTCGTGTGAGTAGGTATATGTGTATTTTGATTGTGAAACAAGCAGACTCCTAGTAAGGGCAGTTTTTTTCCTGTGTTTGTAGGTCGTTTGAGGTGGTTATTTCTAGTTCGTTTGAGCAATTACGTGTTCATTTTGTGTATACATTTTTATCTTTGAATTTTGTAGCGTTTTGCTGTTTATGGCGTCCGATGTGAAGATGGAAATGTCCCTGTTTACGCTGGTTTTACAATGGGGTGTGCTGACTGTGTTGTGTGTTGTGTAGTTGTGTAGTCGATCATTATGTCACGTGGTGGAGCTGTCACAAATAGCCCAGTCATTTTAGCTTTAAACATGGGATTAATTCAAAGAAAGCTGAAAGTTGGCAAATAAGTAGCTACCAATGGTGTATTTAACATACTAAAAGTCCCCTGGGCTAAGACGCTTGCTTCCTCCGGAACAATGGAAAAAGGGCGTAAGTGACGGTGTATGGTTACGCAAGTCTGTTTTCATTGGTCTGATGATTTTATTGGGAGTTTTCGGTGGTGTTTTCTTCTTACAATCTCTCATGCACAGGAAGCTTTTGCTGTGAACAAACATACCACCAGGCTTTTATAAAATGTTTATTATAAATATGTATGTTTTTTCGTACAGGTCTAGCAATTTTAATATGTCAAACAAACGTAGGAAATCAAAAGAAATAAGTGTGCAGACAAAAAAGTTGTACTTATGAGGCCTAAAATTTTATCAAATTAATAGAATTATCCTAAAGAAAATGGACTATAAATGCAAACAGTTTTTATGAAAAGCATGAAATTTGGTATGGATGCACATGAAGGGTAACTGGAAAAAAGAGCTATGATAGTAAGCTCATAGGACCTGAATTACCCCCTAAAAGGGTTTTTTGGCTGTAACTCCTTAACCGTCAACAAATTAAAACTATAATGTGAAACAAAAACGTTCAACCCCCCAGCCAAACGTTTTTTTGGCTGTAACAAATCAAAAGGATAATGTAAAGCAAAAACATTCAGCA
>JAHWFP010019124.1:13636-33261 GCA_023313725.1 Lithobius niger
CCCCCCCCCCCCCCCCCCCCCCGGAAAAAATGACAATTACTGGCCTCACATTGAATGCCTGACTGATGTTTGTGGTACAGGCATGGTACAAGTATCGAAATACAAACAAAACCATCAAGTGTGCCGTAAAAAAAGGGTTATATATGATAGAATTTTCACTTGTTAAAACTTAAACGGACCAAAATTTATAATTTTTAATTTAAATAATTAAATGTAAAATTGAGAAAAGTGCGTCTGTTTAAGTGCTTTTGGGCTTTGCAAACCACAATATATCATAAATCAAAACAGCACTTAAAACAGATGCAATATTCTCAATTGAACATTTGATTATTTAAATATCATAAATTTGTATCCGAGTACATTTTAACAATTAAAGTGACTTTTCAATCATATAACCCTTTGTTTACGGCACACTTGACACTTTTGTTTGTAATGAGTGTACTTTTTTGTACGTTAGCTACTATATGGCCGAGTATTAATAAACTAAGTCGTAATAAGGATAATGCTTCCTCTTTACATTTCCGCAAAGTGCGGTGAATAATTGTTGGCTCACCAGCGTTGTTAGCATTTATTCTTCAGTCTATCCTTTGTCACTGGCGCTTGCTGATTGGCATTTAGAACAATGTAAAACAATAAAACAGACCGTTCAGGGTCCCGGAATGGCTCGACCAATTGAAAAAGTTCTCTCTTTGAGGATGAAGGAGAAGTGAATTTCTGGCTAGATCATGTTTCAGATTTTAGCTTTTTAGGTAGGTGCAGTAGTTTTTTCTGAGACTGTGGCTGAACAAGAACAACAAGTGAACATTTGTCAAATTTGCGCGCGGTGCCCTACTTTTACTCTTGCACAGAATTGCATAATTTTCGGTATAAATAATACCTTCCGTACGTACCTAGTATCGGCCAAGTTTGGTCGAAAAATATCGAATAGGAACGGCGGTATTGTTTTAGTTTTGCTGGAGTGAGGACTTCAATCCTGTATGTATACTTGGCTATCGCCAAGTAAAAGAACTGCAAATAAGGGTGAAATAAATGTAATTTGTATCAACTGCGGCTGCATAAATACCAACCGATCAAGTTTTAAAATGTCTGCAAATAACGGTACCAAAACAGCACAGCTCTCCGAAATGTAATCCCTACTTGTATCAATGGTGTAGTTTTCTTTAAAAGTCCAATAATTATTGAAATAAAAAATTTTTAAATCCTAACCAACAGTTAAAAGATAACTTCGATGATAGTCAGTGATTTCCCGAGCAAAACGCCACAAACCTCATATCGTAATCTCAAACAGTTCGAGAGTTATCGATAGTTCATCAAGAGTTGCCGTACTGATCCGCCATCGATGTCACAAATATCGCGAACTGATCCGATTCAGTATTACTGGTATTGGTGTAGCATTAGTATCAACAACTAGGTATTTGTGGCAGGTTACACCTTGGCATTAGAAACTTATGGTCGAAAACGAGACCACATTGTCACAGTTACCTCCTCCTTCTTAGTGACAATTCGCTTAATAATCATTCTTTTCTTTGGAGCTTTTTAGCTGCATGCCTTGTGGCATACTTTTCAGTCCTTATTACGCCTCGTCTCTAATGGGCAAAAAGGCTAGATCTAGTTTTATAATGTTTTGCTTGGCTTAAATTATGCTACTTAGAGCGGCTACCTCGACGCAAAATGCCACAAATAAATAATAAAACGTTTATAAAAAAAAAAAAAATTCTAACAATTTTCTAAATATGCCTCCTTTCCATTCATTAATTTTTTTTTACATTTTGCACGAGACAATTAGAGTAGCCCCTTTGAATAAAAAAAATTACGATGGGAGGAACAAAATCTTACTAAATAGGGAATTGTTTAGCTAGTGCAGAACATCATCATCATGTCTTAAGCTTTTGATAAACAACAAGTCATTTCTTAAGTATTCTTGTATGTTGCCAGTGGTGGGTATTGTTTCAAGCTATAAAATGGCATTTACGATTTTAATGTGAAAGACTATTACCTTCACTATTAAGAATCACAAGTTTTGACATGTTCCGAGTCTTACCTGAGCACACTTGACAGCCCAAGATGCACAAATTTGGTCTTTGCGCCTCTTGTTTCAAACCCTGCTCTGTCATCAAGTGGCAACGGCTTGCTATGCATCTTCACGACGTTAGATTATTTATAATTAGCCATAGAGCAATTAAGCAAAAAAAAAAGTAAAAAATATAGACAAGTACAAAGTTAATATTTCTTCAATTTAAGAACTGTATGTCAGAATATTGTCCAGCATTTATAGATAAAGCGCATGGAGGCACCGGAAATACATCTTTCTGATATGTTATTATTGAGTTTGACAGTCCACAAAATACAGTCTGAATGTTCATTGCTTCCTTTCCTGTTCAATTGTTATTTATTGTGAACAAATTGTAACATAAACACCAAAAGTGACCACTTATTTTAAAGTGAGAACTGCACTGACAATGGAAAAAAAGACGAGCAGTTTTTCTTTTTATGTACAAAATAATTATCTAGTTCAGTATCGGTAATGAGTCACTTTTTGGTCTTGTCTCATTGTCCTGTGTCAGTTGTATAATTACAGAATATTCACGTCGTCTGCATCTAAAAATGAGTAATGTGGCTCATTCAGACATGGATTAAGTGGTGGTGGCAGTGGACGTAGGACTTCCACCACTGGCATATTATTCCAATAACCCTACGGGAAAAAAACAATGCATTAATACAGAGTCATTTATGAAGGTCACATTACCCTATGAATAACTGTTTCCTATTGTTTACCGGGAATCTTTCTCCGTTAGACTGATTGCACTGCATGGAGAGTGGAGCAGTTCCGTAGAGGTCGTGTAAAAGTTGCGCTCGTAAAGGATTCCAATCAATGGAATGGTAGTTTTCTGGAACATCTTTCTTGGGTGAAGTAGGTTGCTTTTCGTAACTAAACATGAACGTAAATAAAAGCTATCAATTTTAAAGCAAGTTGGGTAATTCCTTCCGTGCTAGACGTCTGCTCCTAGACTGCTTTGAACTTCAGACTAAGTAGCTCCATGATAAAATATGATACTCCATAATATTGTTGATTTACATATGTAATATTTAGCAATATGTTTGAGAAATGAGTGGTGATTGAATTCACAAATTGCATGAAAAGGAACATATTTTAAGTATTTTGTCACTTCTGTCAGAAGTGGTAACTGCAACTTTTCGAACATCTTGCTAAATATTACTTGAAGCAAACCGGCAACTATACTGGTAATATTCTGACATTATAAAAGGGGAAAAACCGCACTTTCCACAAAAGGAGAACAATCTTCATGGTTCTGCTTAAATTTTCGGTGGATTAGCCGACCACTTTCATCAGAAGTACGCGCGCAAAACAGCACAAACTTCCTTCACATAACGTAGCGACGGCATTCATTTTGAACCAGGCGCGTGAGACAGGTCACCACTGATCTTAATAGGTCGGTGCATCTGAACACTTCCTTGTTAGTTGAGGTTGGAGGCCAGCTGGGGGCGAATGCATAAAAGAACATATTGGAAACGCTCTCAATGAAGTTTTGAAACTCTGCATTGCCCTACACGATAAGAACGCCAATCATGCCATTTCTTGGATTGAAACCTCCGTTCTACTTATATCTAACTCCATCAACGAACCCCCACTTGATAGTGCTGGAGTCATTGACCAGGAAGCGTTTTCAGAAATAGGGAGTTCCTTCGATGAACATTAGTGCAACATAAATGAGATTGACAGACTAGTTATCCCCCAGCTGGCCTCCAAACTCAACTAACAATGGAATGACCAGATGCAGCAACCTCTAATGTTACTATCTGTGTCACGCGCGTGGGTCAAAATAACACCGTCGCTACGTAATGTGACGGAAGTATATGCTGTTTTGCATACGAACTTCTGATGAAGGTGGTCGGATCATCCACCGAAAATTTAAGCAGAACAATGAAGGGTGTTCTCCTTACATGACGCCTTACTTTATTTACTTAGGTTGACGAAAAGTTTTCTCCATAAACATCACTTACATCATCCAAATCTGTCGTAACATTACCAGCTACTCATTTTCATTATGCTGCCAGGAGGTCAATAGTCTGTACAAGACAAAATCCATTAGGCTTCATCACCATTGCAAAGGGTTGATGTTGCTACGAAATTACACTTGTACCTTTCCAGTAGATAGTTGGAAGGTAGATTGGAGAAAACACTAAACAAAGGTAAGCAAAAACACTTCGTCACCCAGCAATGGACTCAATAAAAGCTTACAAGGCAATAAAGCCTTGCACTATAATTAATAAGTCATATCATTAACCATTTCTAAACGACCAGCATTTAAAAGGATTAAAACCACTCGTAGAGGAGTGTATAAGCTCAAAAGGTAGTGGGGAAGCCCGAAGACAAAATAAAACAACTGCGAGAGACCTGCTTAAATTGTATAAGTCATGAAACGGATCTTTTTTTATTATTATTATAGTGTAAAATAGAGTTTAGAATTGAGACATATAAGTGAAAATTATCCTTAATAATATAATAATGAAGACTAACATTTGAAGACACTTTTTACATCCGAAATTGAGGTCGTAAAGAGTCATGAACGACTGGCTGACCTAGAGTGTGAAGGGTAGGGTTTGAGGATTAATGGCGCGTCGACAACTTGGTCATTAGAGCCAACCTCAGTCACAGTGCAGTGGTGCGGGGGAGTGTTAAGGGCTCTTGAATGTTTTGTCATAATAGTATTTTAGTTTTGTCATGTTAAAGTTTTTTTTATCACATACAATATTAGTGATTACACATACGTTCACGTAGAATGCAAATGCACTACTATTTGTAGATCTGTGGTGAACTACCAATTTTTGACCCCTCCAGTAAACTACATATACTTGAGGGGGTTCCAGGAACGAGTAACTGGAGTTTCTGTTAGACTGGCTGACTGCACTTAAATAAAATTGCTGTAGCCGGGTTGGCTTTAGTACCGTAAAGTGGGATTGGTGGGGAAAAAGGTGCTTATTAAAATAGTTTCTATAGTTGAAAAAATATGCAGGCATATCTTGCCACTCTCTACCTTCTAAACGTAACAGTTTTTTTTTTTTTTAATTTTGTTACTATTTCTACCAAAATTTTAGGTCCGGGCATCCATGGGCAAGACGTAATGGATGAGTGTGGGTTTTAAAATTAACTTTGTAATGAGAGAGAGTGCCTTGCTTCTCATGCCTGCCTGTAAATATTTAAAATCGTGGTATATTTTTTTAGTTTACTATGGCAAGGCTAAACTAATTGCTAGAAATGTTTCTAGTTTTGTATCCTAAGATTACCTGAAGACTTAATTTTAAATTGTGTGTACATATCGCTAATGAATGTACAGGAGTGAAAAAAAAAACATTAAAGACTTCCCGAACTGTAGAATCGAACTTACCAGGTTAGGAAGTCTTGCAACTGATGCCTACACTGACCTCAATAATAGTGCCAGATTCAGCATTTTGCCGCCAGTAGCCCCACCACAATACCATTGCTCTCTTTGAATGCTACAAACTCCCACCCTTCGCCATCCCCACCAAGAAGTCTCAAAAACGCTCAATCCTCCCACCCCATCCCATGATTTTTCAAGATTACATAGAATAAAGAATTTAGAAATAGCAGGAAGCAACACCGCTTGCCAGTATGGTGCTATGGAAAATAAAATGCTTGGAATAGCGTGTTGTTTCCAATTACACACCAGGGACGACGCTAAGGGGGGGCGAGGGGGGGCGCTCGCCCCACCATATTTTTGGCCGCCCCCCCTGACGCCCCCCCCCCCCCACTCATCAGATCAAATTAAACGTATAAACGAAGAAAATTCTGGTTATTTATTAAGAAAACTACGTTAGTTTCTTTCAAAGCGACAAGAAGACTTGAGGTTACATCAATAGAGCCCAGTTGTTAGTGTGAGAGTTGCAAGATCATCTTTTTTACAGCTGGATTTAAAAATGTTCCCAAAAATAGGGTTTGAAGCAGTTAAGAACGTTCGGTGTGAGAATGAATTACAAGAGTTTTATTTTAAATTTTTTTTTGGGGGGGAGGGGGTGGGGGGACCGCTAAAGTTGAATTTTTCAGTTCGCCCCCCTGGCTAAAATTGCTGCCCCACTGCCGCCTCCCCAATAAAGTGATTCTAGCGTCGTCCCTGTTACACACTGACAATTGAAAACAAAAGATTTCCGCTACGCATTATATGAATAGAACATTTTTAGTAGAAATTGGAAGGTTAAATGTTTTAGTAATAAGGTGATTGCTGCCTGACATGGGTCCAACGTTCATTTTTATTCACACATTGTAACGAACTTGAGTACCACTTTGATTCCTTAATTGTGTATCTGCAAAACCAGCGCTAGCACGTCGCGCATCGATCACTTTTGGGGCGTGACAAATTATAAAAAAGAATGTCGCTATAAGCCCGGGCCTCCTGGGCCTATTTAGAATCCAAGCTGTGCTTATTAATTAACAAAAATAGCCCTTGGTCATCAACTTTCCAACTCGCTTCTTCTGCCAATCCGTCTGTGCGAACCTGCTATGAAGAATACGTAGTCATAGCCAGGACACCATTAAGCAGAATGAATGGAGAGGGAACAAACACTAGAGCAAATAATAATTAAATCATTAAGCAGGAATAAAGAAAACAATAGCAACACTATAACACACTAAAAATAGCTTAGATTTGGTAAGCCTATGTTAGACTTGGATGACAAAGGTGCTGATGAATTGATCAGAAGTTCATTACAGTAGAACCTCGATTACCCGAACTCCAATTATCCAAACACCCTGATTATCCTAACCCTGATTTTATCCTTACAAACTATGCACAAATTTGCCGTTTTTTAGTGAAGGAAGAAGCATTGACTTTGCTTTATTTACGTTCGTGGAGTCATTTCACGCAAAATTTTCTTTTCAATAGATGTGTACAATAAAGCATACTTCACAAACAATAAAACGAAGTAAAGAAAAAAGTTTTCGTCTTCTATTTTGCGTGTAAATTGGATTATCAGAATTTTCGATTATCCGAACACCCTTCGGTCCCAATTAGTTTGGATAATCGAGGTTCTAATGAAATTTAAATCCTGGTCGCATCGCATTTGAATACATCAACAGCCTACACAATCTTAGCTATTTTTAGTGTATGATTGCACCATTGCAAATTTGCAATATAAGAAATACTGTATTGTAGTATGTTCAGGGCCGGATTAGCCTCGTAGAGGCCTGGTGTTTAAGATTTATTGTGCCCTCTCCCCAAACCCTCGCCCTATTCCCGCAATAAAAAAAAAGTTTCCTTTTTTTGAACAATAATTTTTTTGTAAAAACAGTAAAAGTAAACTTTCTTTAAATTTAAAATAGTATACCTTATTTTATTTTCCCGTGACCGTGAAGCACCCTTGAGGCCCTTTTTCGGTCTGTGGCCCTGAATACGTGCACATTTTTTTTGAGAGAAGATGTACTTACGTGTGCATAAAATTGAAGTAATCTGCAAGGACGTCTGTATCTATAGAACTTTTGCATACTTCTAATTCGGTCTTCGGGTAATAGTGAACGTAGTTGACACACATTTCGTCACTTATGGCATATCCTCCCTGGCAACATTAGGATAGTTGAATTATTACCTTGTTTTTTTTTTCTTATTACGATGCACTTTCCTTTCTTGAAATGTAAAAAGAATGACTAAAATGTATTCCTTAGGACATGCAAATAAAACTTCGGTTTACGGATAGATTTCGGTTTTTTAAACTTTCCATTCCAGATGTCCACCCAGAAGTGGTCTTTTTCAAAGTTCCATGTTTACGTAGCCCGGCGACACATTTTGATCTTGCCTTTATTGGCTTGTAGGTAAAACCTGTAATGTCAGCTCAGACTTACAACTAACGATAGACAACAATTAACAATCCTTCCTTCTGAAGAAATGTTGCAACTCAAATTTGGAGTTGTGGTCTATACTTGCAAACTCACATTAAACATATACTAGCTGTACCCCGGCATACATTACACCGTTCTAGCGAATGCCGCCCCCCCCCCCGTCGCCATTGTGGTGGTGGAAGTCCCCCCCCCCCCCTCTGTTGTGTGGCCTGAATTCCCCCCCCCCCTCCCTGCACTCACACCATCGTCTTCAAGATGTGCATTTAACAAATTTGCTGTTGCGTTTAATGCCTCGCTTGTGTTGGAGCTTAAAGCAGCCCTTTGTAACAGGCATTGCCTGCGGCACACCAAATTTAGGCCGTGTTCATTGGCATCTTAATGGTGGGTTTGCAGTCTCCGCCATCTCATTCCTCTCATGGGCGGTCTATGGTTCGACGTAAGTGTAATATATTTATTTATTTTTATTTATTTAATCTTAATCGATCGTACAACTAGGTAAAAAAAAACCAGAACAATAGGGGCGACTTGTTAGGGAGAAGCCTACACCTCTTCAAGGTCCTGAAGAGCTGTGACACCCTGAACGTGGTCTATGGCGAGCTGGCGGAGTGCTCGGACATGGGCATTTGTGGATAATTCGATCCATCTACCAAGCTCCATCACACCGTTGTTGATGACCAAGTGAGGTGTCCCAGCGATCAAGGCCTCCATTGCAGGCCAAAACCTGTTCGTTGTGTGAACGTTGGTTATATTCGTTGTGTGTATTCGTTGGTTATATTCGTTGTGTAAACGAATATAGGTTAACTTATCTTCCAAACCACTGATAGAAGACAACTGAAATGGCCCATACTTGGGAACTTCCATTGTGCGTAGGCTTGTGTCATTTATCCATTTATAGATGGAGTTGGTTAACTTCACCATTCAATAATAAATTATAGTACTTTTTATTATTGTCCTGTGGAATTGAAGGGTTTGTCTTAGGGAATAATATGTGCCTTCTGTCACGGCAATTACTCAATAAGTATGCATAGATATTTAATTTTCAACGCAATAATTCGCGCCTTGTTACCCTAAAATAACAAATTATACATTGAGATGTGATGTACGGAATACTTACAATATAAAACGGATAAAATGAAAAAATGCAATAAAAGTAGTTTACTGTAAGAATTCCGTACGTTGACTCTGCATCACAAATACCCCCGATGGCATCGCCAGATGTGTAGGAAAGGCACGGTAGCGGAGATGGCCAATTGTCTCACACTATCACTAAGTTAAAAAAATTTTTTTTAATATCAACCAACATAAGGTGATGTCACTACATTAAATAAGCAAGTAAAAAATTAATAATAAAAGCTCCATAAAAACAGCGAAAAACTAAGAGAATGCCGGTTCGAATCCGAGAACTGACCCGAGTCCCATATGGGACTCTAAAAAAAGGATCTGAAAGTTTTTTCAGGTGGTTATGGGTTACTGGTTGCAATCAAATATTTCCTCAACCCTCAAATATTTTCTAACCCACAGCCGCCTAGATACGAACGTACGCCTTCAACGTATAACAGCGAAAAACTAAGTCCCAGTGAGAGCTTTGTGAGGGGGCCCCGAGGACCCCGAGCAAAGCGGGCAAGCACAGCCCAGTGGTCAGCGTCGTCGGCTCCAAACCAAGAGAATGCCGGTTCGAATCCGAGAACTGACCCGAGTCCCATGGGACTCTAAAAAAAAGATCTGACAGTTTTTTCAGGTGGTTATGGGTTATGAGCATTGCAGTTAAAGGTAATGGGAATGTAAGACGGGACTCTTTGGTCTACTTATACCCCAGCTCAGAATAAAAGCGATACATGATAATGGTACTATATTAAAATTATATAAAACAATAGTGGAACGCACGCACATAAAAATACTGTTCAACGAAGAGTGGTCAGATTTAAATAAAAATAATAAGAAAATAAGAAAATATGGATGTATGTATTATATAAGCTGGACAGCAGCATTTGGTAGGCCCATTACCCGTTTCGACACAAATACTCGGTTAGGTTTAATTTGTATAAACGATTTTTGAAAACATTGACTGACGGAGTCGATATAACGTTTGAGGGTAGTCGATTCCAGCAGTTAACAACACGGTTACAGAGAAAATATTTAACCACAGCCAGAGACGCCAGGAAGGATAAAAGTTGGAGGGGGTGTAAACCAGAAATTTACCGACATAATTTTCCATCTAGCCAAAAATTTAAGTAATTTTTCCGTCTGATTTGCCAACAGGCCAAACTTTTGGGGGGGGGGGGGGCCCCCCCCCCCCCCCATTAAAAACGTCTCTGACCACTGCCGTGGTAAGGAACTTGGATGGGGGGATCTCCCACTAACACAAATCCTAGTTGTCAAATTTTCTGGGTGTTTAAAAATTTGAGAGTAAAAAAAGTGGTCTCTTCAGAAACTTTATTAATGGGGGGGTCTGTCTATTAAGGCAGTTCTGAAACCAGCAACTGAATGCCTGAAAGAGCCTCCTTTGGAAAGGCATTCCAGGCTTGGATTACCCAAATGGCAAAGAAATATTGTCTACACTCCCGACTGCAGGATGGGACTAATAATTTAAATGAGTAACACTGAGTAGCTAGAGCATACCAAGTTGAGATTGAAGAAAGGTAAATCCACCTTCAAAATGCCGCGAAGAATATTAAAAAGGAGTACAAGATCTAACTTCAGCAAACATAATTCGAGTGATTCAAGACCCATTTTCAGCAAGTGCTCACAGTAAGGTTGGTCTCGCAGAGCAGGAAGGCTCTTTGTAAAGTGGCGCTGTACAGATTCAACATGGTCGATATTCATTAATGGGAATGGTGACCACACCTGGCTTGCATATTCCAACAATGGAAGGACAAAAACCTTAAAAGATCTTATCCCTTACTTCGCGACTCTTAAATTAATATTTTTTTTCTCAGGTTTTGTCTTTTTGTTTGTGGAGAAAGAGTAAAAAAATGTACGTGTAGCTTGACGGAATGACAACGTCGTCTGTTGTTTGTTGACTGAGGGCACCCTATACAGGCAGTTAAGTATTCGTCAGTTATATGACTTATTTTCTCCTGTATAAATGATACTCGCAGATAAAATTTATCCAAAAATGAGAACTAACAAAAAAAAATGCCAGCAAGCCACAAATATTCTTTATGTAATTGTTAAGATATTAATAATAAAACACCCAAAACCAAAACTGGTAGAAAAATCCGCCAAGTTTCCAAAAAAGATCGGCCTTTGAAGGTCAACCAGGGAAAGGCCGCCAAGGCCAATGTACATTTTCGAAAACTTATAAGATCAACAGACAACCAGTCGTTGAACTGGTCAAGAAATTTTCTTATCCATTTTGAGGCAGGGTTTGTTTAAAATACATGTTCATTGTTTTATATAAATAACCAGGGACGTGCACAGGACCCCGAGAGGGCAGGGGCAAACTTTTTTTCTGGGAGCTTTTTTTTTTTTTTTTTGGTTTTTAACTTCTTTTTACCCCTCTTTTTGGGACTTTAATCATTTCTGCCCCTCTTTGCAGTCCTTTCTTAGCGTTTTTTAGGCTCTTTTACACATCAGCGCTCCACCGAAAAAGGGCACTTTTTTCAGAAAAAAAGGGGCACTTTGCCATGAGGGCAGGGGCTAGAGCCCCCCTCCCTGCCCCCCCCCCCCCCCTGTGTGCACGTCCCTGTAAATAACGTCAGAACGATTATTTTAGGGAGTGAATTGTGGGTTGCAGCAATGAAAAGCTGGTCAAAAAAACGATTAAAATTACACATTAGAATGTCAAAATCATTCATATTTGGTGAAATTATGTTCATGACTGCTTTTAACTGCTGATTGCTTTTTGAAGCAAAATACATTGAAAGAAAGTGTGGTTTACATGCAATATGCCTGTGTTTAATTCTGTAAAAACACTCGATCAACTTAACTTTTAAGCTTACATTCAGGGGTCGCCAAAAAAGGCCATGAAAGTGACGGTTCCTTTTTGTGCATATGTAGCAGTCTTTTTTCTTAACTGTCCTGCTCACAAAACAAAGTGATGTACCAAAAAGTCATTTCAAGAAATAAAATCACACCTGAACCACCAGGAAGAACACAGTTCACAGTTCTACTTGAATTTTCGGAGAAAATACCGTTCTCCTTCTTCAGAAAAACACGCCCAACACGGAGGAAAAATAAGTTCTCACATTACCGGTTTTTGTACTAAAAAGCACTTACTAAAGTAATATTTTGTCGATCCAAGGTTTTATGTGTGCAGGTCGTAATAAGGGCATCTCCCTAAAAGTAGACAGAAGGTGAAAATAATTTTAATGCCAGCTTAAAATAAACAATGGTTTGCCTTAACAAACAAAAAGTCAGCATGAAAATAAACGATAACAAATGTACAACCAGGTACAATTGCGTAGTTAGTTACCGACATGTGGGATTAGCCATAATCTAATGTAGTCACAGCAAATAGGGTGGGGGGGGGGGGTTGCCACTTGGATGTGTAGTTTTTTGCAACATATAAGTGTGAGATAACCTTTAGTTAGTCATTTGGTAGGTATGATTGTATAAGGGAAACTGTATCAGAGCTCTAACATGACTGTACTGAAACGATCTTGCCAAACGGATATGCTTGGTGGACGATCAAAATTGGGAAGATGCCTGGTCACTTGTGGAATATCGAAACCAGGTCTGGAGCAAGGTGTTTTAGAGCCTAGGGCCCCTCTTTATTGCTGTTATATAGCAGATTGAATTCTACCCCATGTCCCATGGTGCACCAAATATAACCCAAAAGGCTTATGAATCAATTGAAATCAAACATAGGAATGATTCTTTACGCACTCAGTTTACACACACGATACAATAAAAAGCAAAATCTAAGTTTAAAACAGCATTTTGTGCTTTTTTTTTCCTACGAATTAATGTTATTATGGTACTTAAGACACTTTGCCTGTCTTTATTCAATAGATAGAATTGCTATATTTGTAAGGCATTCCTGGGACATTGTGGATCTAAGGTAATGTTTTGTTAATTTCATCTTACTAAACCTGCGACATCGTAAGATCTTAGTAAACGACTCAACAGATCTTGGTATTGAGGGTAAGAAATACTGCAAAGCGACGGCTGTATTATTGTCAACTTCAGCTTGGATTGTGGCCAAGCAAGTACCATTAACAGAGAATCGCTGCTGGTCTGGTCAGAAGATGTAGGTGAGGTAGGTAGGTAGGTAACAGACGAAAATAACTGACTGAACTTGCAGGAAATTTAGACTTTGCCAATAAAGCATTTTTTGAAGTTCAACACGTTTTTTTAATATTTTGTTTGTGGAGGAGGGGGACCATTTTCGATGCCCTTTTTTCTTCTGGCACCCAGGGTAGCTGCCCCCTTTTGCTCTGGCACTGATCGAAAGTTATTTTGGTTTTAAACTGTCATTGACAAAAGTGGAAACAGGTGAAGTATTTTTTCTGAAGTTGCTGCTATCAGTTGGATACTAAAGAATAATTAATGCACAGCTGAAACTACAAAATTTAAATTTGCCAATTATTAAAGACTTGAAGACACAGACTATTGTTGAGCAAGATTATATTGGTGATAGTTCGGCAAGAGTTTCAAAAGTCATCGTTTGGTATACCGCTCAATTTTTGACTCATTGGCTTGACTGTTCGGTTCTGTGGAACAAAAATTAAGTTGATTGGTAAAGCCATATCTACATAAATGAAACGCTAATTGTAACATGAAAAGAATTCTATTCCTACTGGTAGAATGAGCTTTGGCTTCTTGAGAATTCGAATTTCTTGAAAATGAGGGCTGTAGTGATTATCCCTGTTGAGTTCGGTCAGCTCTGTTCCTGCTCGGATATGTCGTGTGACGACTCTCACACCAGTTAGGTGGGTATGGAGCTGCGATGCAAACATAACAATCCCTGATGGCGGAATACCCTGTGAAAGATTGAAAAAGTTGATTTTATAAATATGGATAATTGGATTTTATAAAAATTTTCTATTAATCTGTTTTTTTTCCCAACTAATATAGCTGAATAATGCGTAAAAAATAAAGCTTTTGTCGCCATCAAATTCTTTTTCCCACCCAATTTTCGTACCGTAAATTCTTTGCGAACTTAACTGCTTCAGTGCATTCCACAATACAGTGTCCGGAAAGAGTGAATCCTTGCTGTCGTGGTGGAATAGCCATCTTTGGGGTATACTCGAGGCCTAATTCGACAACGCCAACATCGTATTGACGTAACTGTGAAGTGTAATGAATTCTAGCACCAGAACTATCTACCCAGTCTGAAAGAATGGAAAAAAGTTTACCGTTAGCAATTATCACAAGGCTTCAGTTACGTTTTCAATTTCAAATCAAAGTCATGTATAGTGGAAGTCACATTTTAAAACACAGTTTTTAATAAACACCCTAAGTCAAACATGAATTACTTAGGAGGGTAAGCTCAGGTATTCAATATTCGTGTAAATATACACAAATTGGTACACGTCATCGGGAAAAGAAGAAGGCAGATCCTACAAGAACGGCCAAATCCTGAATCAAACGGTGTTTCACCTGTTGACAGTATGTTCAAAGTGTCCACTGCCTGCTACAATGTAGTTCTAAAAAGCCTTTTTCGGAAATTAGCCTTCAAGTATTACATAATCAAGATTGGGGAGGGGAGTTCGCCTCCTGGTGATGGTTGTTGATTGGGGGGTGGGGGGAGTGGCCAGTTGGCGACGTAAGCATCAGTCACGCACGAAGACAAATTTTAATAGATGGAAATGCCTCAAAAAACAAAAGGTCATCAGGAAACTGAAAATATAAAGAAAATAGCCCCTCATGGTAGCTAGGGGACGGGTGTGGCGGTAAGGTTAGGAATGACATAATACTGAAGGAGGTTCGGCAATTTATGACGGCGGGGAGGTGAAAATAAACTAATTTCTGTTGACCTACTACTTGATGAAGCATTTTGCTGCCACCTATGTCCCTTTACGGCGTCTTTAGCCTGAGTAAGACATAGGGATGCAGATGAAATTCCTAATGTTTGACCGGCCGCCATTTTGGATGGGATCATCATATCGAAGCATTGGCGTAACGTACAGGTAGGCTAGGTAAGCATTGCTTACGGGCCCCTGTAACTCGGGGGCCCGCCTGGCATCGAAATATGGAAATGGACAACATCATTGAGAATTTTGCATTGAGAACAGCAAGCTGAAACTATCGCCTTAAGAGCCTCAAGTGTGAACTAAATACAGTACGTAAATCTCAGTTCAAAGTGCAATATGTAGTAAGCAAGTCCAAGTTCCCATTTAACAAGTGTAATAATGTAGCTGCTAAGCAAAGCTTATAATAATTCGATAGTTAAGTAGGCTAAAAAATACCACGCAGACATTTTTTTTTTAATAAATCTTCTTAAACATTATTGTTTTTTTGCATTACGAAGTAATTTGTTTTGGCTGAAAAGTTGTTGGTTGTTAGGGTAACGTAAACCAAACAATGTAGAATATGGGTTTCATTTGGACCAAGACAGTCGAAAAGGTCAAAGATTTTTTTTGGGGGGAGAAGGGGGGGGGGGGCGACCATAAATTTTGCCTATGGGCCCAGAGACACTTTGTTACGCCACTGTATCGAAGCTACTATTGCGACACAAATTTACTTGCTTAATAAAGACTTTTCACATAAGATATTCCTTTATCCCCCATTCCATTGTAAATTTCTGAGTTTGGGCCCCTGGGAGCCTCCCGAGGGGCCAGACGAAATGTCGGTTGTGCACAACCATAGCCACAGTTAACTGCATTGCCATAGTTTCACTATTTTCTTTCAAACCCTTCAAAAGTTGTGAGGCTGTCATGGGACTTTTGGGACACTCTGTATATAAATTATAATAAGCTTTGAATTATTCCATGAACATTACTTTTAATGAATTACAGGGTTTTCCAGCCTGATATTGCCAATTTGTTTTCAGGCCTGTAGTTTACTAGGCCTGAAACAAGACATAACTAAACTACAGACTTTCACTCCAGCTAGTATACGGACCCTGAATTATAACGTAAATATTTTATGTCCAAACCTTTTAATTCCGGATTGTTATAATGGACTTCGAGCATGACATAAGATGAAAATCCTGGCCCTCCTAATGGAGCACCTGCTTCTTCGGGATATTTTAAAGGCTAAAAAAAACATTAGACAAAATTTGGTCTTGCTTCAGACAGAGAAAGTATAAACTAGAGCTACATCTGTAGTTTGAAATGGAACTAATTGCCCAAAAAAAAAACAGTGCAACATTCCCAGTTAGTGCTTTTGACAAAAATATAAGTAAATGCAGTAAATACACAACACGTGACAAACACAATGTGTCAACATAACACTGTGTAGTGACTAGCAGTATGTCTAGCACACACATACCCATACGAAATCCTTTAAAACCTCTTGACTAATTGCAAGCGCGCTTATTTTATCTTATATTCGTCTGATTTTTGTCTTATTTGCGAATCCAAATCCATAACTCGGTCAAATTTTGACCGATTTTGAAGTTTGACTACACCATTTTAACCGTTTTTTCGAGTAGCATTGGTGCTACTGAAAAGTCATTGCTTAAATAGTTTTTGAATTATTTAGCAAAAACTAAAATAAAACCAAAATAGACCTTAAAAATTTGTTATTGAATCCACAGTTGGGAAAGAAAACACCTATATCAAGAAAAATATAATTCTGAATCCGGATTGGCTATGCTATGGTACCATCTATATTGATAATAGAGGCACTGTCAGAATCTTGGGTGAAAGTTATCCACCTTACAATCGTGTCAGTTTATATTGAACTTGTGAGCCCATAACCACAATTCGCGTTTTATTCAAGCCGCCTTACCATCCCATATCTCTGCACCAATGCAAGCAGATATCTACAAACATCAAGTATCAACCTCGCTCAAGCATTCCAACTAATTTCAAGTATAAATTCTGTTGTTGTACTAAATTCATCACTGCGCTGCATGACTACCAGTAGCGAAATAATGCTGCAAGTCAAAGGGTTTTAAAATCGTGCCTTAGCAAACCAACAAGTTTTTGTCTCTGTTGATTGTAGATGTTTCATGGTTTTCCCTACACCATGGATACTTGACGTTTTGAGATTGTGTACGAGCATAGTAGGAATTTACATACGATTATGTATTCGGGTGAATCTGAAAAGCCAATGAGGAATACAGTTCGTAACATGTGCATGTCTCGATTCTTCATGGAGATTCAATTGAGGCTACCGTAATAACAATGTCGTCTGGGCTTTTTGATTTATTATCTTGTGCTCGTCTCGTCAAGTCTCCATAAGTCTCGTGTAGGAACATAAATCTGAAATTTGCAGCAAGTACTTCAAGTGGAGATAAAGAAAGTCTCAAGGATTCTAGTGGGGTAAATTTGTTGAATTGGGGACGGACAATACTGTATGCAATGATCTCTATCGATTTTTTTTTTTACAGTATATTAACAAATTTTCAGAACAGGTTCCAAATATAATTTGACGGAATTTTCCTACAAAATTTTAAACGCCTTAAAATTAAAATTAAACATTGAAACGTGAAAGATCAAGGCCTCGAAACTTGGAAATTTTTTACTTATAACAAAAAAATATTGGCACACATATAGTCTCCTAATGCTAAAGTTTCTATCCTAATGAGCACTTCTACCATATTATAAAGTTAAAGGTGCATTCTGCCTGCCTCATAACAGCCACGAGCGGATCGCCATCCGTGCATGTTACCATTGCACCTTTTTGCCGACGTAGTAATACAATGTCAAACTAAGATATCTCAGTTGGCCTTGGGCGTAGTAGACGAAACAGCATCAACGCAAAAATTGTGTTGTCGCAAACCAGAAAAATTTTCATATTTTAAAGTCACACTTATAATTTTTTAGGCTAAACCATGCGCAATGGCTGTTTGCCGTGACGTCACCATGAGTTAGCCAATAACGAACGAGAACAACGGCTGTTTGGCCGTCTGATTGGACTAGCTCAGTCACGTGATATGAACGTCACAGCAAACAGCCATGGCGCATGGTATAGTATCTTATCATTTTTCTTTGGCAATCTATTGGCATAAATAATTTTAATTTTACCTTATTAGTCTTTTAGCCTTTTGATCTCATGATAATTATTAGCAAAGAATTAAACTAAGTACATGCACACACACAGATGAAACGTCATGGTTATTGTAATCGCGCAAAGGATCATATAATGGCAGGATGCTATTAGTTCCCAATATTCAACAGAAAATCCCTTTTTAGCAAGGGATTGACTAACGCTCAGTAAATAGAACTTTTCGGCTGTACTTGATGTGGAGGATCGAGAAAAATGACGTTGGGAGAAATGTACTTTTAACTAGATATTGCATATTAGATCTCAAGCCTACATGGGGCCCTGGCGGAAGTTGAGGCTGCTAATACCTCTGACAATGTTTTGCCTTTGGCTTTATGCTGCTTCGACGGCCAAGCATTAGCAGAGACGGTAGCACCTGCAACTACTACCATGGCACTGCGTAGGCTTGGAAAAGGTAATACGCATTATCTAATTCACTGTCTAATTTAGGCTTCTACTGAAAGGAAACAAACTATCAGACGCAACTACGTTACCTTTTAAGACTTCTTTGCTTGAGCTTTATGTTGCTAGGTCGGAGCGAAAGAGAGAGAGACAGAAAAGAAAGACTGACAGGAATAGACAGAAAGAGAAATGAATTACAAGAAAACCCACGCAGAGTGGAACTAGCAATGGTGGCCAAACGGCTGTTGGCCAATGGATACCACCTGTCATTGGGCCATGTCATTGTTTCCATTTTATTGACTTGCAGCGCAAAGAAGCTTCTTATTTGGTGCTAGTGTCTGTCTGTCTGATAACTTATAAATACATTGTCTGATCATTTCAAATTTTGGACATGCATTTGTTCGTAAAATCAATCAAATTGGGCAAGGGGGTTCCTGGTTTTTTGACTCAAAAACAAAAATCAGTCAGATGTCATAAAATATCATGAAATCAGTTATATATCAGATAAAATCAGTCAGACTTTAATCATTATCCCGAAGTAGATGTACAATCAGACGTAAAAGTTCAATATTGGACCTTGAATTTTGAACACTTCAAATGTTGTACTGAATTCTGCATACGGATTAATCATTCCTGGTAGATGCCAATGTTACAAACATCTTTTCCTTTTTGAAATAAAACACCGTTGCATTTTATCTACAGATAGTTCGAATGCGACAAGTTTTTCATGGAACAATCCTAAATCGAACAATGAAGTTTTCGTCCAGGAAAAACCTGGCTTCAATACTTGAGTGACAAAGAAGTGTTCAAAATTCAGTGTCCAATATTGTACAATTAATTGGAAGACGATTAACTAAAAAAAAAAACGGCTTCCCCATTTCGAAAAAAAGCATTAGAGCTTATATACTTACAGCTGTGAAGGTACACGGATATAAAACGGATTAGAGTTCACTCGAACAGAACGAACTATAATTGAACTCCAATTCCAGGGGACAAGGAGTGTTTTTACTCAGTGGTTATGTCTGAAAGTGACGCAGTTTGTGTTTGAAATGTTTAAAAAAACATAAATCTTTGTCGTACGACCCGTTGAGAATAGCGTTTGCAACATTTACGCAGGTTAGAGTTAATGTCGCAAAATCATCTTGCACGAAAGAAAAAAAAACAAGAAAATGAATGTGTTGGCAACATTTACATACGTTTGAACTTGATGACTTACTGTGACGTACGCAACACCAAAAATTCCAATTTTTCTTCA